>JABUQX010093532.1:10000-15000 GCA_015478945.1 Trachelipus rathkii | reverse complement strand
TTATATATATATATATATATATATATATATAACGTATATTATATAATATATATATATAATATATACATATATATATATATATAATTATATATATATATATATATATAGTATATATCTATATATATATATATATATATATATATATATATATATATATATATATAAACAATCACTATCACATAAAACCACGAGAATGGAAATTAAGGCTAATATATAAACATAACTCCCACAGACCGTTAACACATATTAAAAAAAATATATACGCAGCAATTTTGAAAGGCGTCTTCCAGCATTGTTTTAAAGCAAGTTTACGACGAGAATTAATTTGGCTATTAAACTGCTCTTAAAACAGGTTTTCAAAAAGTAAGTAAAAAAAATAATTAATAATAAAAAATAAGAAAAATAAACACCTTGAAAAAGGATGCAGATTAGAAACCCACGTAATTTTTAAGGAGGTAAAATGTTTAATTACGCCATGGGTTCTACAATTTTTATATATATATATATATATATATTATATATATATATAGTATATACTATATATATATATATATATATATATATATATATATATATATATATATATATAATATATTATCTTTATAATATATATATAATAAAATATATATATATATTTATGTTTATTTATACAAAATATATATATATATATATATATATATTATATATATATATATATATATATATATATATATATATATATATATATATATATATATATATATATATGAATATGGCTTATTCAGTATGATCTTTCACCGAAATCTCTCGTTTCTCTTACCCACATTGCACTTATATATTTTAGATTATTTTTAAACGATTCAATTATATATATATATATATTTTATATATTATATATTATATATAATATATATATCTATATATATATATATATATAATATATATATATATATATATTATATATAATATATATACTATATATATATATATATATAGCCTATATAGTAATGCCTTAATTAAAATATAACTTATAAAATCCTTCTATAAATAGGAGAAAATCAATACTCTTTGTAAGTTTAATATCAAAATGATTAAAAATTATTAAGAAAATACTACCAGAATATTTCGACCAAACTTGTCCCCCTTTCAGCTGCTTTAAAGTTTATAGCAGCTGAAAGAGGGACAAGTTTTTTCGAAATATTCTGCTAGTATTATTTCATAAATTTCTTTAAATATTGATATAAACTGTACAAAAAGTATTTATTTTCTTCTATTTAAATAGGATTTTAGAAAGAAATATTTTAATTAGGCTTACTATCTGATTATTACTGTTGACGTTTAAGTCTATTTACCATTTATATATATATACATATATATATATATATTATATATATATATATATATATAATATATATATATATTATATATATATATACACTATATACTATATATATATATATATATATAATATATATATATATATATATATATATATAATATAAATATATATTATCATATATATATATTATATATATATATATATTATATATTATATATATATATATATATATATATATATTATATATATATATAACAAAAACTATTAAAGTGCGATATAACCTTATTTATATGCTGTAAAAACATAACTATTCAGCGCTTTCCATTTAAACAATCCACGGCTACGCCGCTTGGATATATATATTATATATTATATATATATATATATATATTATATATAATATATATATATATATTTATATATATATATATTATATTATATATATATTATATATATAATAGCGGACACAAGGGCATTTGATTAAAAGATAGTTTAAACAATTGAGATATTTAACTTTGCTATATATGTAAAAGGAGGAAAGCGTTGAAAAGAGCCTAGTCCCAGGATGCGGGCGAAAAACCATATTCAACAACCTTTATAGTCAATATAATATAAGCTATAATATATATATAATATATATAGTTATATATATAAAGTATATATATATATATATATATTATATATATATATATTATAATATATATATATATTATATACATATATATATATATATATATATATATATATATATATATATATATATATATATATATATATATATATATATTATATTATAAGTATACAGTATATATATATATATATATATATATATATATTATATATATATATATATATACTTTAAATCGGGTCTTCTAATGTTTGGACAATTTTAAGTTAACATATATTTTAAAAAACATATTTCTTTGTGCTATTTGACTTCATTAGAAACACTGATAGGGGAGAATGCTAGATAGAGTCGAGTAAGGTTGTACAATTTTTAATATTTTTTCCATTTATATTCAACTATTAGATGATGTATTATGACTCTATATTTTTACTATGGATACCAGATGGGTTACAACTGAGAACATATGGTTACAGTATACTTCTTAATAATAGACATAATTCTTCTCATCAAAAGTTGCTGATTTATTTCGATTGCTTTATACCATTGGTCATCATGGTAGATGAGGGGGGAAAACTTATATTTTTACTATGGATACCAGATGGGTTACAACTGAGAACATATGGTTACAGTATACTTCTTAATAATAAGTATAATTCTTCTCATCAAAAGTTGCTGATTTATTACGATTGCTTTTTACCATTGGTTATCATGGTAGATGAGGGGGGAAAACTTATATTTTTACTATGGATACCAGATGGGTTACAACTGAGAACATATGGTTACAGTATACTTCTTAATAATAAGTATAATTCTTCTCATCAAAAGTTGCTGATTTATTACGATTGCTTTTTACCATTGGTTATCATGGTAGATGAGGGGGGAAAACTTATATTTTTACTATGGATACCAGATGGGTTACAACTGAGAACATATGGTTACAGTATACTTCTTAATAATAAGTATAATTCTTCTCATCAAAAGTTGCTGATTTATTACGATTGCTTTTTACCATTGGTTATCATGGTAGATGAGGGGGGAAAACTTATATTTTTACTATGGATACCAGATGGGTTACAACTGAGAACATATGGTTACAGTATACTTCTTAATAATAAGTATAATTCTTCTCATCAAAAGTTGCTGATTTATTACGATTGCTTTTTACCATTGGTTATCATGGTAGATGAGGGGGGAAAACTTATATTTTTACTATGGATACCAGATGGGTTACAACTGAGAACATATGGTTACAGTATACTTCTTAATAATAAGTATAATTCTTCTCATCAAAAGTTGCTGATTTATTACGATTGCTTTTTACCATTGGTTATCATGGTAGATGAGGGGGGAAAACTTATATTTTTACTATGGATACCAGATGGGTTACAACTGAGAACATATGGTTACAGTATACTTCTTAATAATAAGTATAATTCTTCTCATCAAAAGTTGCTGATTTATTACGATTGCTTTTTACCATTGGTTATCATGGTAGATGAGGGGGGAAAACTTATATTTTTACTATGGATACCAGATGGGTTACAACTGAGAACATATGGTTACAGTATACTTCTTAATAATAAGTATAATTCTTCTCATCAAAAGTTGCTGATTTATTACGATTGCTTTTTACCATTGGTTATCATGGTAGATGAGGGGGGAAAACTTATATTTTTACTATGGATACCAGATGGGTTACAACTGAGAACATATGGTTACAGTATACTTCTTAATAATAAGTATAATTCTTCTCATCAAAAGTTGCTGATTTATTACGATTGCTTTTTACCATTGGTTATCATGGTAGATGAGGGGGGAAAACTTATATTTTTACTATGGATACCAGATGGGTTACAACTGAGAACATATGGTTACAGTATACTTCTTAATAATAAGTATAATTCTTCTCATCAAAAGTTGCTGATTTATTACGATTGCTTTTTACCATTGGTTATCATGGTAGATGAGGGGGGAAAACTTATATTTTTACTATGGATACCAGATGGGTTACAACTGAGAACATATGGTTACAGTATACTTCTTAATAATAAGTATAATTCTTCTCATCAAAAGTTGCTGATTTATTACGATTGCTTTTTACCATTGGTTATCATGGTAGATGAGGGGGGAAAACTTATATTTTTACTATGGATACCAGATGGGTTACAACTGAGAACATATGGTTACAGTATACTTCTTAATAATAAGTATAATTCTTCTCATCAAAAGTTGCTGATTTATTACGATTGCTTTTTACCATTGGTTATCATGGTAGATGAGGGGGGAAAACTTATATTTTTACTATGGATACCAGATGGGTTACAACTGAGAACATATGGTTACAGTATACTTCTTAATAATAAGTATAATTCTTCTCATCAAAAGTTGCTGATTTATTACGATTGCTTTTTACCATTGGTTATCATGGTAGATGAGGGGGGAAAACTTATATTTTTACTATGGATACCAGATGGGTTACAACTGAGAACATATGGTTACAGTATACTTCTTAATAATAAGTATAATTCTTCTCATCAAAAGTTGCTGATTTATTACGATTGCTTTTTTACCATGGTATCATTGGAGATTGGGGGGGGAAAACTTATTATTTTTTACTATGGATTACAGAATGGGTTACTACTGAGAACGTATGTTACAGTAGTACTTTAGAGTCAAAATTGTTTATTTCATCTGGGTAATGTTCTAACATATCTGAATTAGAACATGATTCAATACACAATTACGAGGCCCTTATAATATATAAAATTATTTATATCGATAAGCATTAGAGTAACATTTGCGATGGAAGAACTGGTAATAACTCAGTCTTTAATTATTTTCTAATAAGGTTTTAGAACTTGGGGACCATTTGCAAAAATGTTACAATCATTGACTTGTGGATAATTTTGATTAATTTCTCCACTGAACTTTCATATACAAAATTAAACTCACCTTCACATCTAGCAATTATTATCTCTTTAAAAGTGTGCCAAGTCGATCTCTAAGGCGAGAACGCATGCGAGAGTGAAAGAGATCAGCAAAACACATTGTTTG
>JABUQX010093532.1:0-5000 GCA_015478945.1 Trachelipus rathkii | reverse complement strand
TCTACGTTTTGCACTTCTCCTCTAGCATAATCTAAGTCTTTCTTAATAAGGGGCCAAATTGTGCACATACTCTATTTACTTGGCCTAACATAGCTATTATAACAGTTTACTTATTTAACTATTCCCTTGCCTCTTGTAAACATGACATTGCGATTTATATGCCTCAGCATCTATTAAGCTTTATTTTAGCTTCCAACACTGATTAGCTACTTTCAAATTACTGCTTATTAATCACATCTAAATCTTTTGCTTGTCCACAGACTCAAGCCAATCCCCATTCATATCGTAGTTAAAACTTTTATTTGAGTAACCTAGGTGAAGAACCTTACACTTTTTACTATTAAATTCATTTTTGCCACTTATCTGCCCAACCCAAGAAGGCTTATCGAAATCATTTTGAATCTTTATGCATCCTTCACATTCCTAACTGAGGTGGCACCCTTTTTTTTTTTTTTTTTTTTTTAAGGTTAATGTATCTCAAACTTGAAACCTTGCATTTTAAGTCCCAGGTCTAAATCATTTATATATATGAGGAACAATAGTGGCCTCCAGCACTGAACCTGTGGGACACCACTCTTCACTATTCCCTGATGATTTATTCCATTTAGTTGTACACACTGTTTTTCTATTTGAACAAGCACTCTTTAATCCAACCATGTACCCACTTCCACCTATAGCACATTGCAATAACTTTTTCAATCAGCCTTATGTGGGGAACCTTAATCAAAAAGCCTTATCAAAAGTCTAAATATATAATATCAACTGGATCTCTCGGTCAATGCAGTCAGTAATTAATTCCATAAATTCTAAAAGTTTGTCTGACCATGACCTAAGACCCTCCACAACCTTGGCTGGGAGTCATACAATACACTTTTTATCTTTCTATAAAATATTTCTCTATATTGCCCTTCAGTAACTTTCCATCAGAACCTTTACAACCAGAGATGTTAAGATAACTGGCCTATAATTTCCCAAATCTTCTTACTACCTTTCTTTAAATAGGCACAACATATGCAATTTTCCAGTCATCTGGTACCCCACCAAATGTTCATAGATTCTGTTCTTAAAAAATCAAATACAGTGCTTTGCAATGCTGGTACTACCCTCTTTCAGAATTCTACCATATATACCATCAGGGACTGCAGCTTTACTTGGGTCAATATGATCTAATAAACATTTTATATCTTTTACATCAAATTCAAATTCTGTAAGTCTATTTGTTAACATGCATACAAGAACTATTAGTCTCCAAACTATTATCTAATCTTTCCTCAGTAAACACTGAAGCAAAATAAGCATTGAAAATGTTGACCATTTCCTTATCTGAACTCACTATTCATTAATTTTAATTGGAGCTTTTAACAATAATACTTAGCTTTTTAAATTTATAAAGCTAAAAACTTCTTCAGATTCTTATTACTATTCCTTGCTAAATTAATACCTTTTACCTTCTCACCCCTCACCACTCCATCATGGGAGGGGCTACACCATGTCCAGGTACCCCACCGACACCACCGGTCTCCTCCAGAGATCCTCCTTGGATGAAATGTTCCTGATTGTCCTGTGTTGAGAGTTAGATAGACAGGAGAGAAAAAAGCGGGATGTATCCTCCGAGCCTTGGTTACAGTTTTGATAGATGCTTGCGGTGGTCTTATTAAAGTTGAATCTGTGTTTGTAATATTATAAGTTAGGGTGGTTGCCGCATCTAAACTTGGCCAAAGATGTCTGACTGGTTCTTCTTAGAGAGTTGAATTCTGGTGTTATTTCTGCTTGGGTGTTTGTTTAAGCTGTTTGGTGGTCTGTGTCTTAAGTAGTTTTCCGTTGTTGTCGTGCGTATTTGTTTGGTGTATGATGTGTTGTTTGGTGGAGGTGGAATGTTGTTCAGGATTTGTCTGTATTATAGAGCTGGTGAAGAAGGAGGTTGCTTGAGTCTGTAGTGGTTGGGGTTAGAGAGGGCAATAATATGGTATGCATGTTAGGGTGTTTGAGAATTGTGAGCTTATCATGTCCAGGTGTGTGTCTATCGTAGTAGTTTCAGTTTCTTCGTGTAGGTGTTGTTGGGGTGTTGTTGATGTGCGTTCAAATATGATGATTCTTAGTGCTTTGTTTGTGTTTTTTGGAGTTTCTTTATGTTGTTTTAGTCAGTAGTGGGTGCCAAGTTGGAGAGGCTTGATTTAGCGTCGGATGAATTAATTGTTTGGAAATGGTGGTTGATGTAAGTTTGTTGTTTGTGAAGTCTGTGCTGGCGATGGTTACTAGCATGTTCAGTTTCTTGTTTGCAGATGAAATTATATTGTCTGTTGTTTTGTGAAGGTGAGATGAGTGTCAAGTGTTACTCCGAAGATTTGGGAGTTTTGCCAAAGGGTATGGTAATGTTGTTTAAGTAAATTTGGGGTGTGTGGCGCCAAGTTGGTTGTCAATGCTGGTTAAAGTTATTAATAATTTGTTAGGTGAGAAGGACATTCTGTTTTCTGTTAGCCATGGTTGAGGTTGGTTGAGGTATTGTTGTGTAAGGTTTATGGCTGTGTTTAGGTTATGATGTGTGGTGGCTATGGTAATGTCGTCTGCGTAGTTTGTTATGATTGTGTGGTCTGTTTGTGGTTGTGGGAGATTGGCCGTGAATAGATAAATAGTGTGGGTGACAGTATTGTGCCTTGGGGTACTCCGTTGGTGATATTTACTGTTCTGGATTTTATACTGCTTGTTTGAATTTGCCCTGTTCTTTCTGATAGGAAATTGGAAATTCATTTCTTTAGGTTAGTGGGGATGTTAGATTTTGTTATTTTGTGGATCAAATTGTGTTTGGGTACTGTATCGAATGCTTTTTTGATGTCGATTGATATGATTATTATTTATAAGTTGGTTTTGAATTTAGGCCGTTGATTTGAGTTGTATGATGTTTATGAGTGCAGTTGTAGTTGAATGATTTTGTTTGAAGCCGTGTTGAAATTTGTGTTTGATGATGTGTGAAGCTATTTTATTTAATATAATTTTTTTCTAACAATTTATAGAGTGTTTATAATTGAGTGATGGGGCGATATGATGATGGATCAGAGAGGTGTTTTCCTGGTTTTAGTTTGGGTATAATGATAGCTTTTTTCTAGATTGGGGGAGTGAAATTTAAGCTCATGGAACTATTATATATTTGTGCTAATTGAGTTAAAGCTGTGTTCCCTAGGTGTTTGAGGGGTTTGTTTGAGATGTTGTCTGGTTCAGTTGCAGTTCAGTTTTAATTGTCTTTGTTATGTTTTGTAGGTCAGTTGTGGTTATTTATATTGTTGGGTCGTGGTTGAGTTTTATTTTCTTAATACCAAAGCTTTGATTGATTTTCGATGTAACTGACTTTTGATGGGTGTATCGGGTTTTAAACTCTGCTTTGTGAAGTGAGTTGCGAGAATGTTTGAGTGTTGTTTGTTGGATTGGAGGTTTTGTGTGTTTGGGTTTTTGATAGATTCGTGGGTGTGTGTTTGTTGGTTGGTTGAGTTTTTCAGTGTGTCTATTGTATTCCACATTCTGGTGTTATTTATGTGTTGGATGTTCTTGGTGAGGAAGGTTTGGAAGTTGTTTGAAGAATGTGTGTTTGTTAAGTTTATAATATGTGTGTTTAGGGCGTTAATCTGTGTTAACGTTTGGAGTGATGTGGGTGTAATTTTTCTGAGTGAGTTACATTGTCTGATTATTTGTTCTATTTCAGGTTTTAGGGTTCGGTTGTATTTTTTGATGTATCCTCTGGGGATGGATTTGTTAGCTGCTTTTTGGGTCAGAGAAGTGAAGTTTTGTATGACTTTGTAGAGTGTTGATGTGTTTAAAATATATATCCACAATATTGTTTCTATAATAGTTGTATTACCAAAATTTTATCAGTCTGCTATTTTTGTAGTCTTGTATGTTTTCCTGAGTGCGTAGTTTGGTTTGTTGACATTTTAGTATTTTATGATGACGGAGAGGTGGTCGGAGTTTAGATCGGTTTGTGTTGGCCAGTGAAGTTTTGTGTGTAAATTTGGTAAACAAAGTGTTATATCTGGTGTATATGCATGTTGGTTGGTTTGGGGTGGGTTTGGTGTGGGCTGTAGTGTTGTGTGTGTGGAATAGGGGAAGTATTGAAAGATATAGATAATTTGAAAAATGAGGGGAGAGAAAAAAAGACTAAAAGATTTCATATGTGACAAATGCCAAATACTAAGGGCTGAGGCTGGAGACACAGGAAATCCCCCGAGTAATGGTTCTTGTCACTATGTTTATGTTCCTGGTTATTCACCACGAGTATAACAACGTAACAAGAATCAATACCTCCTTACGTGTATGTTTTATGTATTATGTTTGTATGTATGTATGTTTGTATATATATATATAATTATATATATATAATATAATATATATATATATATATATTATATATCTTAATATATATATATATATATTATATATTGTGTGTGTGTGTGTGTGTGTGTGTGTGTGTATGTTGTGGTGTATGTATGTTTTGGCCGTCAATATAGCTCTTTAACTACTATATATATATATTATTATAGTATAGTATTATAATATATATATATATAATATATATATTATATTATTATATATATATATATATTATATATTAATATATATATTATATATATATATATATAAAATATATATAATATTATATTATAATATATATATATATAATATTCTATATATAGATATAAATATATATATATATATATATATATATATATATAAATATATATATATAATATATATATATATAATATATATATAATACATATATAGTATATATATATATTATTTATATTATATAATATATATATATATATTCATAAATAAATATTTAATAGTATATATATATATATATATATATTAATATATATATATATATATATATATATTATATTATATTAATATATATTATTACTATTATATATACTATATATTTATAATATATATATATATATTATTATATATACTATATATTATATATTATATAATATATTATATAT
>JABUQX010093531.1:0-25428 GCA_015478945.1 Trachelipus rathkii | reverse complement strand
ATCCCGCTGGGTACATAAATTTCTACTTTCACTACTATATTAAAAACGGTAACAAAGATATATATAGGTATAAATATATATAAAAAAAAAAAGATAAAGTAAAAAAAAAAAAAAAAAGAAAAAAAAAAAGAAAGAAAACCCAGAGCACGAACTTATATTCTAAAATATCAAGAACTCATATAATTTTGGTAAATATTACTACATATTATTATAGCTATATATATAATAATTTAATATATAAATTATTATATTATTAATGTATAATATATTACTTTATATATATAATATTATATATATATATATATAATACTATATACTGTATTACATGCTCAAACTTTATACATATAATATATATAGTATATTTATATATATATATATATTAATATATATATTATATATAATAATATATTTAAGCATATTAGTATATATTATATATATAATTTATTAATAGTATATTAATAAAGCTATATTTTATGATAAGAGATAATTATATAACAATTACCCAAAAATTATTCCATCTGTGTTTCTCTATTGACCAAACTGATAAATATTGCTGTACAATAATTAAGCCAAGTTGTGTTATATTATCCACACAATACCCCCAGCATGCATAAGAAAAATCCAAATACGCAATTTTGAGATAACTTCATATTAAACAACAAATAGTTTCTTCCCCGTTCACCAACCCCGACCCTCTCATTTACCAGTTAAAAAAAAAAAAAAAAAAATAAAAAAAAAAAAATAAAAAAAAATTTATTAAAGAAAAAATAAAAAAAAAAAAAAAAAAAAAACTACAAACGTTTCTGTATCCAGTAATTCATATCTAAATCAAAAAAACAGAACTTGGGGAAATATAACGATATGTGTGCAACACCATTTAGTACCATTAGTTATCTTCTCTTGCCACAAGCAGGTCGTTGTTCAGCAAACGATGGTAATGTCACTACCTTGAGGAAGACCTCAGTATTCAATAAAATTAGCACAAACAAAAATAAAACTTAACTACAAGCACTTCACTGCTAAGAGCGAAAAAAAACAAGTAATGATACAGCAATCCTGAAAGGTTGGTCAACTATTTTAACTATAGATTCGGATCGTACACCCGAACAGAACCAGGGTCACATCGTACTCCCAAATATGATCTTAATTTAAAATCTTGCTTTATTCTGGAATTGTTCGAGTGTCTGTTGTAATAATGATAGAATAATATTATTTTGTCATAAACTATTTACTCTTCCGGAACTGTGATCGATTGATAGCAACAAATCCTTTGGGCAGGCCACCCCTCCACTTGACAAAAAATTAATTCTACTAATCAATACCTACACCTTATTTAGAGATTACTCAAACCTGTTATTTCGCTGACAGTATCCAAGTCTCTTTAGAGTTGAGTCGCGAGTGAGTGTTGCGGCCGAGAAGTAGCTAACGCCCGCACGGGCCTGCATGCATTATTGCCCCAGAAACAATTCATACTAGAACGGTCACCCAACTATCTCTCTGGAAGAACTCTTTCAGTTGGAACAACGGGTCCTTAGACGCGGAGTCATTTACAACGTTATGTGAAAACCGAGTTCAGTCAATACTTTTTTATTATCATGAATGAAACCCGTTTGGATTTGTGTGATCCAATCTATTTGATCACCAAACATATTTCTTTTAAGACTCTCTAAGCAATAGCTAAATGAAATTGAAAAATATGGAAAAGTATAAAAAAACACGTAAGGAAATACTCAAGGAAACCACTGGGATAATTTATAGAAATCATTTTAAAAAAAAAAATGGAAAACGAAACATTTTTTTGTACTGGCTCTACAAAATAGGTTTTAGTAAGTCCATGAACTTGTGAAGCCGCCCGAATGTGACACTCTGGGATTCCAGTTATACAGCATTCCGCCGCAAATATAGAACCTCAGTACTATATATTGATTATATTATAGTATATATACAGCAAAATATAACTACAGGTGTGGTATATTAATTCCATCATGACAATGTAGCCCGGAATGTTCCCCTCAAGGTATCCGTATACTTGAGCGCACCCTCACAATACAAGAACCAAAAATACTTAATACAAGTGTATATAATATATATATTATATATATTAATAATATACATTCTTTATATATATAATATATCATATTCATATATATATACTATAATATATATATATATATATATATACTTATTATTATATATATAATATATATATATAATAATAATATCATATATATATATATATATAACTATATTAAATATTAATGCTTAAAAAAAAAATAATCCAACATAAAATAGCTTTTAAGATATATTTATATAATTTATGCATTAAAAACCCCAGTAAAATAATATATATCATATATATATATATATAAACCATACTATGAATAAAACGGCCTTCTATACTAAATAAAATAAACACTATATTTAACAAAAAAATAATATGGCACTGCCTGACTAGACTCTTGCAAAGAATAATAATAATCATTAATCTTTTTTGTATTAAATGTTTTCTAGTTAAATCACTAAGATATCGATTTTGGTGTAGTAATGACAATCATATGAATCTGACCAATGTTCTACAGGGCTGACAGATAACAAGCTTTATCTGAATGTTTCATAAAGCAAAGAAGTGCCAGCTAAGTATTTCCTTAATAAACCAAATCTTATTTCATATATAACATTAAAATGTGACTTTAAAACAATTATTGATTGTATAATAATAAACTTAAAATTTTAATCGATTATAAAGCGCTTTTATATTTGTCTAACACAAAATAGTTCGTTTACCGCGTCGTCACTTCGATACATTAGAGTAAATAATTATAAATTAAAGTTGACATTAATGTCGAAAATGGTGAATAGTTATTTAATAATTGAATTCAACGTAGTTTTAATTGATTGATTTGACAATAATAATAATAATAATAAAAATTATTATAAATAATAATAATAATAATAAAAATAATAATAATAATAAGGACCTAAACAACCGTAATTCAAAGCATTACTACGATATACAACACCCAATATTAATTATACTTAAAAACTTGTTACTTAAGACAACAAGCTACAACACAAATAGTTTCAGCATATTTCAGTTATAATGCACACTATACAAAAATAAATTATCAGACAAGCATCAAGCGCTACAACTTTATTGATCTTACATTATGTACAAATGAAAGCGAAAAGATAAAAAAATTTCATAAGTTTTACTATTTACGAATCTTTGTAATTCAGACTACGCTTGACCATCCAATCACAATTCTTAAAAATTAATTAAATGAAATGATGTAAAGCTTAAAAAAATGTATATTTCGAAAAACAAATAATCTATACTAAAAACCAGTTGAGAGAGATAGAAAATTGGGTGATTTCTGTACCATTGAACTTCTTCTCAGAAATAACAATTTTCTCTAAAATCAAAACATAAAAGCTAAATACATATAACTATTTATAATTGGCCGCTTCACACCTATTAAAAAAAGAAGTAATTAAGTATTAATGTCCATAACATTATATCTATATATATATAACATTTACATATATAATAAGCGGTATTATTATTTATAAAGTTTTAAAAATATGAAAAATAATATAATAATAATAATAATCATAATAATTAATAGTATTATTAATATTTCACGTTTTGCGAACGGACGACCCAATCAAACTCAGGATCCAAAATAAAGTTCTTGGAAAAAACAAAGTTTTCAATGGTCTGTCGTTTACTGCACAAATACAAACCATATTTACATATTTTCAATGAAGCGCTGCAATCGTACGTCAATATCTAACAAAAATGAAAGAGGATTGCAATGCAATGTGGCCATTACTTTACATACATAAATGAAAGTAATGTTATATATTACATGTACAATATGCATACAATATAATAATTATAATATATATATATATATATATATAATATATATATATATATATAATATTAATTATATAGAAATAGTATATATATATATTATATATAATATATATAATATATATATATATATAATTATATTATCACTATATATAGATATTATTTATATATATAATATACACTATATATATATATATATATATATATATACACTGTAGAAATATTTTTATATTTTACAATATAATATTATATAATACTTATATAATATATATATATATAATATATTAATATATATATATATATATATTATTATATATTATATATATATATATATATATATCCACAAGAATTTAAAAATGAATCGAAATGTAAAAATAATAGCGATAGGTTTTGTTTTATGTGTGGGCAAGTAATACTGACTGGACAGCAATCAAAATTAACGTCATTTGTGAAAGCAAGCTCCCATGCTTATTTTAAAAATGTGATCAAGTAAGAAATTTGCTCAACATTTTCTGTTTTCGCAGACAATTGTATTGAAAATCTAAGAAGATCGAGTAAAGGAAAAATTAATTCACTACCGCTTGGTATACCAATGCAGTGGCGAGAAGGAACTAATCATGTGACAGATTGTTATTTTTGCCACACTGACTCAGTTTTTAAAAATTTTATTACATATGTTATTTTACTAATTTTTTAATCATTTAATATATAGATCACTACATGAGTTTTAATGTTTAGTAATTTCATTCAAGGAGTGAACAGAAAAAACAAGCATCATGTTTATCCTTATCTTCCTTCTGCCAGACGCTCAGTTCCTTATGGTCCAGAGGTACCCATACCTGAACGACCTGTTAATCTGGATAATTTCAAAGAGAATGATCAGGAATTTGAAGAAATAGACACGTCTTCATCATATATCGCTTCAAATTAAGAATTAAAACAGCCAAATTCTTTAAATCAAGCACAACTGAAAGACTTGACCAGAGATTTGGGTCTATCAAAAAAGTCAGCCCAGGAAATAAATTCAATTTCCATCCAGGGACAACATATTACTGTTGGCCTCCAGGGACAACATATTACTGGTACCATAGCAGAGAGGAAAAGTTTCGAAAAAATTTCGCCGTTCACGAAAATACTATGCTTGTATATTGAAAAATATCAGTGGATTAATTGAAGCTTTAGGGTTTCCCTATAAACCAGAAGAATGGAAACTTTTTATTGACTTTAAAGGGTTTAAAGGGTGTCCTGTTACATATTGGAAATAAAGCAGCATCTGTTCCAGTTGCACACTCTGTTCAATTAAATGAGAACTACGAAACCATGAAGCGTTTACTGGATGCTCTCAAGTACATTCTTCATTCTTCATGAATGGAAAATATGTGGAGATCTAAAGGTAAGAAATACATTAGAGATTTTTATTGGAAAATAACTATTTTTTCAGTAGAACAATTTATAGTTGCTTAATTTAGATATACTCACCTTACTCATATGTTATTCTACATTTGTAATACGTTGAACTTAAGGAGGGATAATTAGCTCCTATTTTATGAATTAATTCTTTTCTAAACTATTGGAGGTAACTTGCTGACATTGCTGTGATTCACAAATAAATTTGCAGCAGAATTTTCATAATCAAACTCCAAATCATTATTTATCAATCTACAAATATAAATTCTAATGTCATTAATTTAATTTTTATTCACAGCTAATTCAGTTCATAGCCTACTGGACTGTTGCTTTCTAATATCCCCTTATATATTTCCATTTTTAAAAAGGGAATGCCTAAATATTACTGCTTTAAAAGCTCAAGAGCTGACTCCTAATTAACATCTGATAAAAAAATGGCTCAACCATTTAAGAGCATTTCATCTTAAGTAACTAAAAAGGTATGATAATTCAGCCTTATTAGTATATGTGGTTCTAAAACCTACATCATTATAAAATTAATCTAATTTAAAAAAATTGAATTTCAAACTTATCAGCTTCTTTACCCTCAAAAACTTTAGATTGCAAAGTTTTGCAACTGAAACTGATTCAATGCATATAAAACCTGATTTATAGAATTTAAACTTTCAACTGCAGCTGATTCAATGCATCTAAAAACTGATTTATAAAATATAAACTTTCATTGTTTATGGCAGGTCTACTGTACTATAATTATATTTATGAAAATTGTTTCTGAAGCTAGGTGGAAATGATTATAACCTTGAGCCTCAATTTCACTTTTTAACATATTCATTATCTTTTTAGTTTAAACCTGATACACTTCAAACAATTCTACAGTCTTATCATCATATCCCTTAATTAATGCAATTGTTAAAATTACTCAAAACCTATAGACTTCCATCAACTGGCACACTCCAGAATAAACTATTCATAAAATTAAATAATTGAATTATGTAATTCACGAAATTATTCTTAAGAATTGTTCTACATAAGGAAGAAATTGTTAAAACTATTAATTTTAGTATTGTTTTATTAGTTCTCTAGTCCGCATTTAAATTTATAACAAAGTTAAACTTTATAATTAATAAGCTTTCTATTGTACTTCCCTGTGCTTTAATATAAGAGTGAAGTTTCTAGAAGTTGATTGGATATATATAATTATATATATATATATATATATTATTTATATACAAAATATATATATATTATATTATATATTATATATATATATATATATATATATATATATATTATTCATCTACAAAATAAATGTTTGAAGAATCGCAAGAAATATTAAGCTTTGATAATTGTTCCAGGGTGAGTTTGGCTTTCTTCTTAAATCTTCTTTTAAATACTCTTTCACGATAAATCTGTGGAGAAGAAAATTACAATGTTATTCATCGAATACAATAGACAAATAGAATTATGATTGAGGTTCATCTTCATCTGAATTATGAGTAAAAGGAAATTTGAATATGAATACTTACAACCTAAAATGTAATTAAAAATAAACTTAATCTTTTGGAGAAATTAGCATTTATAGAACAGGATACTAATTTTTATATTTTGGAACAAGAATGAAAGGTGGAACTTGAAATCAATGAATCCTTAATATATTTGGCTCTCTAAACCAGGGCGGTGAAGCCAGAAAATATTTGGCCGCTATCAAGCTTCGACACATGCTCCTGCTCTATCAGTTTAAATTAGTCCGTCTCCAGACTTCTTTATTTTCACATACACCAACAATTATGAAAAATATTTATTCCAAGTTCCTTTTTGCTTTTTTTTCCAGTTCCACCCAAAAAAAAATTTGTTTTGACTCCAATTTCACAAATTATTGAGGTTTCACGGCTCTGGCTGCAACCCCACAGCCTTTACTCAAACATATCTTATTCGAATATTTGCATTCTGTAAATGCATTAATATCTTGGTGAATTTTCGTCTTATTCAATATTATATAAAAAAAATTGAAAAGGTTGGGGTAAATTTAATGTTATTCCTTATTCTTCTTACTGTCATTTAAATCATTTATCCTATTTTAGTTAAGTTCGACATTTTATTTTTGAAATATTAAATTTTAAAAGTTAATTCAATATTTCTTCGAAAACTAAAAGTCAGGTAAAGACCAAAGTGGTCACATTTATTTTATTATTATATATTTCATTTAAGATCTCATTCTTAGATTATTAGTTTTGTTAAGGTTTTACAGAAATTTGATGATTAAATTTGCACGATTCGGAATGAAATATAAGAAATACTAATTTCAATTTGACGGCAATTCCTAAAGGTACCGTACCAGAAATGAATGGTACGAGAACGGTCAAAGTTAAAGCAAGGTTTAAAAGTTTTATTTGAACGTAAGATATGGTATGTAAGTTACCATGCCAGGAAGGATCACCTCGATTATGCATTCGTCACACCCCGATAGATCCTTAACCCCGAAACAGTAATCATCACATGGGAAATCAAAAAAGTTCGAAGGCAAGTTCAACCAGTTAGTTGCATAGAAATACTAAAATCTTTTCCACTCTACGAGCGGAGTCCTTTGCTACAAGAGTCCTTAAGAGATTAAACAAAATACAGTTTATCCTCAGAGGAGGAAAGAGTTTAACAGTATAAGTAAGGAGAATGTTTGGAAGTTAAGAAAAGTAAAAGTTTGCTGGGTTCGTTACTATGACGATCAGGGATACGGATACGGAGCTGAAACATATTTAAAGTTGTTCCAGATAGAGAATAGTAATGGGGTTTACCAGTTACATCTTGGAGAGTAGATGAAAGATATTAGTGGTGGTAATAATTGGAATCATTATAAAGAATGACGTCAGAGAATGGTGAAGCAAAGAAAATGTGCTTTATTTTGTAATTTAGATTGTCAAGAAATCTAACTTTCATAACAAATAAACAGAATAGATGGATTTATATTCCACATAGAACATGTGAACGGTCCAAAATCTTGTGCCTTTGGATAAAAATTTTTAAATATAGATCGTAGGTTGTAGGAGAGTAAGTGTTGGTACAAGACGCCAAGACATCTGAGCTTCGGTAAGGAAAAAGATACGATGTATAATCGAAGGGAGGTGGGCTTTAATAAAATGGAAATCAGAATAGATCCAGGTATGCTGCAGAAATTAGTAAAGAAGGAGGATGATTATCAGAGCAAGCCGGCAGAGTCTTTTCTATAAATACTTCATCAATAGAATCTAAAAAACTTGCGATAATTTGGAGAGAAGTGAATGAAAAGAATTCTTTGGATGCAACTCCTAATAGCATCTCTGATATTGTTAGTTTCCTTTCTATGCACATAAGTCACACAATATCTATTTGAAGAGATTTGAGTTGAGTTCTATCATTTGCATACAGTTTTCGTGCACAAAGCAGGCATGTGTGCGACGTATGTTAATATAGTCGCGCATAACTTATAAATAAATACCACATTTTATAATACAGTTAAAAGAGGAGAATAACTCAATAAATAATTATGTAATATAGAGAGGAGAGTAAAAATAATAGGAGAGTTATATGTAAGTAAGATGGATAGATAATATAATAATAATAATAATAGGTAAATTAAAGAAGTATATATATATAATAGGAAATATATAATATATATGTATATATAATTATATATTAATTTATTGATTTTTATTATTATTCTAGAATTAATTTTGGATTTGTAATAATAATTATATAATTTAGTGTATTATTAGGTATTTTATATTGAGAATACGATTAATGAGGAGAATTTAGACATGTATATTGAACAAATAACAGAGATTCATACTCAACTACATCAAACCGGAAGACTAATAAAAAATATAACTCAAATCACACTAAGTGATAAAAAACGCCAATATTTAAACACAAAAAGCCAAATAACTGAGAATAAGAAATAAAAGTATTATAAGATTATACCAAAGAATAAAAATAATAAATGACACATTAGCAAACAATATATAATCAATTATATCAAAGAAATTAAATTACAATTCGTTAAAATAGTTATTGATTCACTCCCATTATTATATATTAATTTTAATAATCAATTAATAATAATAATAATACCTATAAAAATAATACAACGATTTATATCTATTGGAGGATGACAGTTTATACATATTATTCACTACATAACACGAATATATAATATAAAATTTAGAATAAAATGTATATTTTATAATATTATTTTCTCTCTAGACTGAGTGTTTTGTGCTCTAAAGAAGTTGAGTTTACTTACAACCTTTTTACCACAACCAACGCCACCTTTACGATAGTATTATCGGCTTATATTCACACCGCCTATAACTACCGTCTTTCAAAAAATTTTATATATTTTTAAAAAGTGGTTATATATATATATATATTATATTATATATTAATAATATATATATATATATATATATAATATGAATATATATATATAATATAATCATATTCGTTGATATACTTGAGTTATAATATATATATATATATATATATATATATATATATAAATATATATATATATATAATATAATATATATATATATATATTATATATATTAATATATAATATTAATCATATATATATAATATAATATATATATAATATATATTATATTATATAATTAATATATATTATATATATATATAATCGTATATATAATATAATATTTATATAAGTTATTATTTATTTTAATTATTATTATTATTAATATTATTATTATTTATATATTATTATTATTAATTATTATATTATTATTATTATTTAATTTATTATTTAATATTTATTATTATTATATTATATATTAATATTATTAATTATTAACTTAATTTAATAAAATAAGATATAAAATATATCATATATATATTGATAAAATTTATGTATTATACGTATATTAAAACCATTTTTGACAACTAGTGGCTGCCTTTAAGCACTTATGGTGATGAAAATCAGACTCAACGAATGGATGTCCATATGAGAGATATTGTACTTAGGCAAATAATACTAAATATATCACTATATTACTGAGAGTAATATCAATTTGTTTCGAGGAGTTTTTTTCTTTAAACTTGAGTGTGCAACACTGAAGGCCATATATTTTTTTACGACGAGATACGTTGAAGGGAAAAAGCCAGAGCATACTTTATAATTTCCTTCACCACATAAAGAAGGGATACGAATTCATTTTTATATTTATCGCTCTTAACAGACAAATATAGATAGCTAGCTTAATAATAATAAATAACTTTGACATTCACTGTCATTGCATTAAGTACGTATTAAGTGATGCGTTATGCATTTGAGCAAATGCAATTTGAAAGAGTAGAATTTAAAACCGGAGTATTGAATATTCGCGCCAGAAAAGGATTAGTAAAGATTGGTGGGCAATAGAAGAAGGACATTTTTATTCCATAGTTAATATACATATTACAAGCTATGGCTATATTATGTTAATATATGCGGAAATTATATACTTCCAAAGCATCCATTAACTCATTTTGTTCAAATGTGATCTCAATATTTTTATCAAAATAATAAGTACACATAAACAAAACTAAATATTAATGAAAGATTAGATGAAATAAATTGTTTAATTTTGTATAATATTAAACTCAGAGCATAATAATAAATATTACTATATTAAATACTAGACATCTATAGAGTATCTTACTTATACTAACACAAAAGGAACTGCAATTACCCAATATAAAGGTTTCCGATTATATGTTTCATATGAATTTGATAAAATTAATCCATATTTAGGTCCAGATGGGATTCATTTATATTTGAAAGATAATTATAATTATCGGAGTTAAATTTAGTCAATAAATTAAAATATATATATAATATGTTACAAAGTAAGAGGATTTAAGTAATCAAAGATTGATAATAATCACATATTCCTTCATTATAAATAGACATCAAACCATATAACCTCCGATGTGTAAGAACAAAAAATTAGATAATAATAATTATATCAAATAATATAATAATAATAAAATAATGACTCACACGTCTAATATTATATATACTATAACTCTCACATAATAAATAATGCTGGGTCGGAAATTAAACAGATAATAATCATGATAAATCAATAGAGATGCAATTATTGATATTTAATTGGAGACAATGGATAACAACATAATATGAATTTAAGAGATAACTCGATATTAAATATTATATCAGCTATTATAAATTTTTAGACATAACATATAATATAGTATGACATGAATAGTAAAATATAACAGTGAAAAAATACAGATACATTAATAAACCACATCTAAGTAGAATCTCAAAAAGCTGAGCATATATAAAATGATACAACTATAAAACCAAATAGAGTAAGTGAGATTAATTCATAATCACACTTGGTTCAAATAATAGACATTAACGTGCAATCCAGTACAGAATATATAGGAATATAATAGATTTAATTCTTATATTAACGATATATAAAAATATAATCTATATTAATAAAAGTATCAATTGTGAATTATAGAGGGAAAGGAGAAAGATAACTCTTTATTAAGTAGTAGTAAGATAAGACTATATTAGAGCTGACAGCATTCTTCATTACTATAATAATAATCTCATTAACTCAGTTAATTCACTCATTTTGAAAAACGCAGACATATTCTCTTATTATAGTGAGCAACATAGCATTCTAATCCACATAGGCCAAGAGATTGATCTTACGTCAGAATCGGAGAAGGTAAATGAGGACCAAAATAGAGATGGTATTTTATCTAATTATCTTACGAAAGTTGATACTTCATAGACACATCAGAAGGCGAGTACTCGATCGATCCTTTCTCTAGGACTGAGACCACGTAAGGTCTTCGAAGGGGAAGGTTAACCCAAAAAAGCGTACACATAGAGAGCTGTAGAGGGAAAAATATTACGCGTCAATGTCAGATATAGGAGAGGACCATGGAAGCATCGACTTCAGAGTATGACATCCTGATTATTATGACTATTAAAGCTGGTCAAGACAGGCTCAGAGTGTTCTCTCACTGTGCGAATAATATATCTTAAGATGGATGAGCCTACATTTTTATATGCAACCCTATAATATATTAAAAGACACTTTGTAAGAAGCATGAAGTCCTTATTATCAATATTGTACTGAACTTTTTTTCTGAAACATTAGAACTATATACTGAGTATAGGTCTCCTTCATACTTTCCTCATTTTATTCTATTAGAAGAAATATCTAATAGACTGAGTTTACTTATCTTATGGTATGAATTTTTGACTGGAGTTTCCTCGATAAGGGTGAGGCCTTAATTACTGTCTGAGTTAAGAACTATAATGTATTCTAACTACTACATAAAACCCAATCCTTTCGATTCCCTCAATAGTTAAATTTGAGCATCCTGGAGATGCATTTATTAAAACATATATATCAATTATATTCTACTTAAGATATTTGCTAAACACTTCCTTTTTTATGCTCTTGAGACAATAGTTGATTAAATTATATAAAATTATCACACTCATCAAGATAATATAACTGAAAACCCATCCTAATCACATATATATATATATAAATATAAATATATATAATGAATATATTATATACTATATATATAATATATATATATATTATATATATATATAATATATATAAATATATATATAATCAGGATAAAGGTATTCCATATCACTAACATAATTTTATTAAGGCATGATTTTAAAATAAGAGCCAAATTTTGCGAAAAGTATAAAGCAGTTTTTGCAATCTTATCATTCTGGCTTATAGAGTTGGTTGAAGGGGTATTACTTATATATATTATAGTGTAATAGACTATTATTTATTTAAACTTACCACTAACACATTCGCGAAGTTATATATATATATTATCATATAATATATATAATTATAAATATATATATATTTAGTATCTAATAATATATATATATATATAATAATATATATATATGTAAGAATAAACTACTTTTATATAAATATATAAACGAAAGTATTATATTTATTTTATATAGAAAGGAAAGTCCTATGTCAGATTATAAAATATTTTTTTTTTTCCTCACATTTATTTCGTAATTATTTTCTGTATAATTATATATTATTTAAAATCAGATATACTCCTTTACACCAAATAATAATTTAAAAAAAAGATTAAAATTAATTATGAGAGAGCTTCGTCTCCATCTAGGAGCACCTCTTATCCTAACTTATGAGCAAAGGAACAACGCATTATACTGTAAAGTCTGCCAAACGTAGATAATAGCAACAATATTGTTAAAGTTGGTTTTATACTTTTTCAGAGAGAATTTATATTGAGGAATGATACTTGAGATAGATCTTCCATAATTAGTTATCAGATATTATAGATAATAAGGTTACACTTTCTTGTCTGTATATAATGTGTGTGCATACTGACTATGTGGCTAAGAGTATCATATATAGTCGTATTTTTTCACTTTGTCCTGAAAACGGACGTGTTTCCTATTATATAGGAGTAACGAAAGACTCTGAGTACACAATTATTGTAACTATTTTTTAAATTATATTTTGATTGAACTTTCGTTATTTTTTTTAAAATCAATAAATGTTTTGATTAAAAAAAAAAGTGTATAATATATAATATAAATGGAAATAAATTTATATATATCACCTAAGGAGCGTTCCTTTCTCACTTATAAAATATATTATATATATATATAATATATTATTAATATACATACACATATATATTATATATTATATATTAATATAATATTAATATATACTATATATATAAAATATAATATATATATATATATATATATATATATAAAATATATATATATATATATATTATATATTATAAATATATATATCTATATATTAATATATTAATAATATATATATATATATATTAATAATTATTATATTATTAATTAAAAATATATATATATATATATATATATTAATATATAGTAGTTATATATTTAATTTTAAATATATACTATAATTTTAATTAATTTATAATTTTGTAATCTTTTCACACCTTATTACCACCTACGCTCCTCAAATTAGCGCCCCTCTCTATAACGACCCCTCTTATCTACTCAAATAGCGCCGACCCTTAATCACTAGTACCTACCCTCACGCCTCAAATAGCGCCCACCTTGAGGATAGTCGTTTAACGCCCCTAGGAGGGCGGTACCTAATATATATATATATATATATATAAATAGTCCACCCGAATGAGAATCACACTGAGCCTACTCATATATAAACGTTCACCCTGCTATGTACTGGCGTATTTAATAACGCAGGCGTTTAAATATCAAGAGCGGCGTTACTTAAAACGCTGAGACGTTTTATTAGCCGCTCTCTCTAACCCCAGACTAAACTTAATTTATAAGAGCGTTTTAAATAAAATATTATAATGAAAAAATGAAAATTGGACAACGGTTAATATATATAATTTTTGATTTAGGAGAGGTCTATCTCTCCAATCTCTTCTTCCTCATTAGAGTAGTAGTCTTTTTTATATCTAATCATCATATAAAAATCCTACTCTCTAATATACCCATTATTATAATTTTTAGAAATATATTATACCGTTTATGTTCAAAGAGCAGAATTGTGATATAGTAAAGATGTAGTATTGCAATCTATTTAAGTATAATAATTACAAAATATTCTCTGATTATATCTCCGCTAATAATAACACTTTTAATCTTATATTATTATAAATTTAATTTTTTATCTCATAAATAAATTAATTACTTATATAAAAAGATATACAGTTTGCTATATATATATATAAGCTTCATTAATAATAATATATAATAAATAAAAATTATATAATATAATTAAATAATCAATAATATAATAATTCATATAATAATAATATAATAATAATAATTAATAATTAATAATTAAATAATTATAATATAATAAAAATAATAATCATTAAAATCATTAAGCATAAATTAATTAAATAATAATATCATTATAAATCATTATACATAAAAGAAACAATCATAATTCATAATCATCTATAAATCATAATAATAATATAAATTATATATAATAAATTATAATAATAAATAACTTAATAAATATAATTAATAATAAATATACAATAATTATTAAAATAATTAAATTAACAAAACCAACATACAATTATATAAAAATAACATAACATAATAATAAATAATATAAATTAAATTAAATAAAATAATAATAATAATATAATTAATTATATATAAAATAAAATATAATAATAATAATAACTTAATTAATATAATTATAAAATAAAATTAATTAAAATAATAATATAATATAATAATTAAATAACTAATAATTAACATATATATACATAATAATAATAATTAAATAAATAATATAAAATAATAATAATAAATTATAATAATTATAATATATAATAATTATTTAATATATAATTAATATAATATATTAATTATATTAATTAATAATTTATAATTATAATATTACTTATAGAAGATATCCAAAGGAAATAAAAAAATAATTAATTAAATTCTAAGAACCTAGCATAATTAAAAAGTTTATTCAATTGGGATTATTAAAAATTTTTAACCAAAAGGAAGAAATAAGCAGCAAAATAAATACAAACGACACCTATTAGAATAATAATTAAAAACAAGAAACCTTCACATATAATATATTAAAATGATTTCACATAAATAAATAATTGCGAACATTTAACAGTCATCTCACAATCTAAGAGAGAAAATACCTCACTATCAGGCAAAGGAAACGAGTGAATATTGAAGTCAAGAACTCACATAATATCTGATACACAGTCGACCAAATTAATATAACATTTCAGTGTCAAGTTCACACTCCGAATATCTGAGCTAGTAAACAGTAATATCACAAATCTCAATATCTAACTATCAAGACATACTTCACACAGATTTACTCTCGTATGTATGATATATGATTACGAACTATAATCCTAGAATATCATTGTATGATCTATTCTTTATAAGATCCTATCAAAATTTCGAAGTTATCAATAATTGTTTAGATATATCAGCTATTAGTATATAATGCATATACATTAATTCCATAGACGAAAGCTCGAAATTATTGTAACTTTTTTTAATTATTCTTATGTTGAAATGAGATATCTGTTTTTATATATATCTCGTTTTTCGTTTCTGTGAACGATCGCGAAGTTCGTTATCCTATATCCTAAATTATATTAAGTAAAACATAATAATAAACTTTACAGAACTATCACAAGCGACACACTCTCCTTTGGTATTATATAAAAAATATAGAATTATATAAATACTATTGATACGGAGTTAGAGTAATTGAGTACTTATTGACTCTATCTACTTATATTATTTCTCTATTTAGCTTATTATTTATATGATCTGGAAATTAATACTATGTCTTAGAATCAGCGATCTCCAAAACTACTATTTGACTTATGTAGCACTAACCCTAATAACGAAAATTATAATATTATAATATTACCATATTTTTACCTAACTGTAGCTATAATATAATAACTATAATTATAAATATTAATATAATACATTAATATTATATATATATATATAATATATAAGATATAAATTATATATTAAAATATATATATATATAATCTATATATATAATTAATATATAATATATAATATATAATATTATATATATTTTTAATATATATATATATATATAATATATATAATATAATATATATATATATATATATATAATATATATATATATACTATATATATATATATATATATATTGCGTTGAATAAAAGTCTATTTAGGTGAATGAAACGGTGAATAATGAGTCAAAAAAGTCAAATGATATTCTATTATTTATTATTTAATAACAAATATATATATATAATCATCCACCCAAGTATATCAACTTTTGCATTATACTCACTATTATATACTACCTTACATACTCATATACTAAGGGGGGGGTTAATAAACGGGGGCCGGTAACCACCACTTTGTGGAGAGACCAACTTATAGTTACTATGTACTTACTATACTTAACATCTATGTTATTCTGTATATTAAGTAATTTGACTGTATAATGTATATTTATATATTATTAAAATTATACGTTAACATATTTTATTCTTTCTTAACGATATTAACACGAATTAAATTCATTCATTGTAACTAATTTTACAAGAAACATATTAAAATTTTATTAAACTGACAGTAATTAAATATATACCTTAGTATATTATACCTAAAAAATTGAGAGAATTTATAAATTAAGCAAAAATTATGCTATTTGTTAACATTTTTAAAAAATATACAATAACATCAAGTAGACAAGCAGGAAAAGTGAGATAATTATAAAAGACTCACTATACCATTTTATCACCACTAATATTTACAGAGATGTGAAGACATGTCTTATATGAAACATCCTGACATAATACCATAACTATGCTGTGAGCTCTCTCGAGTCTCAATCCAGACATTATGTAAGATTTCGATTAAAGAATATGACTTCTTTTGACACAATTAAAGTCTTTTCTCTCTATCTGAGCTAATTTAATCAGAAGGTACCCAAGTTGGATTATATTCATTTAATTCAATGAAAATTAATAATTCTCATTCTGTTTTTTAAACAAGACGATACCCCAAAACCCCTCCTGCTTCTTGTTCCTCGCATAAGATCGCTTCCCGTGTTATAATTATCACTCACATTATATTATTTATTTTTCTCTGTATCTTTTCTCTAACTCCAATCTGCACATATTTCAAAGTCGAGCTTCTCATCACCACGATTGAGATGATAAATCGATCTCTCTAATAATATTCATCGTACTTATAATGTATTCTATTTAATTCATGATAGGACGTTATATAACATTATGCTAATATCACGCCTAATATATATATATTTAGAATATGAATGGGAAATTCAAATATATATATATACTATGTTTTTGTGGATGGACTTGTCATATATAATTATATTAACTTGTAAAGTATTATTATATTATCGTCACTAATATACAATTATCTATCTTATCTGATTATATTATTATTTACACTATTGATTATTATTATTATTATGTATTTCAAATTAATAATATCATATATATATTATTTTAAAATATGGTCTAAATGATTATGAACTTATTCCTTAAATTTTAGTATAAGATTTAATTATAAAATCTAATGAGAACAGAGAATTATGTAGAGAGATGAGTATGTATTATTAATTACAGTTAGTAGAGTAGATATTAAATATGTAAGAAGAGTAGATGTAGAGATGATGAAGTAATGATTGTATTGCATTGTAGATTGAGAATATATCTATGTTTAGTATATATATCACTATTTCATTTAAATATTTTAAATTAATTAATTAATTAATTCAAATTATTTATTTTTATTTCATATTATAGATTTTTTATTCACATCCCCTTTATGAACGTGATCCTATATAAGCAATTCTATTATTTACTAGATTAATTGAATTGAACTTTTCTTATCTAATTAGAGTTTAAATATATTTCTTACATTATAATATCCGGTACTTATTAAGAGGATCGAATCACTTTACGAGCTTCTTGCAATTGTCGAATTATTAACTTGTCATTCGAATTACCTAGAGCTATGACCAATAAGTTGATTTAATGCTAGGATAATTTTTATCTGAAATTATTCAGTCTTTAAATCATAATTCTCAACTATCTTTATTCAGTAAGTTATAAATTCACGTGCTACGGCTTAATTGGCTTATCTCTCTGTAGTCTCCATGGACTTACCGATTGACTTTTCCGTGACTTCTCGTAGTTGTCTATTTCACGAGGCTCTTCACGGCTTTAAACAAGGTACTCCTAGACATAATAAATATTATTATTAGATTGGTAAAAAAAAGTTTCTGAATAAAGCACGGCTTCTAATATATCATAAGTATTTTGGCTTCTGAGAGGCAATCACGGTCACTTAGCCTCAACCTACACAACATTCTCAACTTACCGCGTTATAGCACCGCAGCTTTGCTACATAAAAACATAAATTTATTCATCTTAAAAAAATAATTCACTAACCTACGGGCAGTGCCTATCTATTCTAGAAAGAGGGATATTACTCTATAGGTTAACTCCTAAACCTATGATAAATCATAATCAGGACTTAGCTTATACTATATATATATATAACTAACAGGGTTTCAACCTATACAATTACCTTACGGTATTTTGCTCTATATAATAATAATGGAATTATCCTCAGATATAAAAGTTACATATGCAAATTACTATAATAATTTATAGGAACTATTGGTAAATTTATTTATATATAATATCATATATAAAATATAAATATATTATATATATATAATATAATATATATATATATATATATATATTTATATATATATATAATATTATATATATATAGTATACATATATATATATAGATATATATATATTATTATATATATACTATATAATATATATATATATATATTATAATAATATATCATATATATATATATAATATATATATATCAATATATACAGTATATGATTATATATATATATATATTATATATATAATATATATATATATATAATATAATTATATATATATAATATTATATATATATATAGTATATATATAATATCCCGTGAAAGAACGCCCCAGATAAAACGTTCAGCGTATGAAAACAAAGATATAAAAAAGGGACAAAAACTATTTAACGATGTAATCAAATTCTGTGAAAGTAAACATGGGTCTTTCTGTTGGCTTAATTTAAATGCTTTTTTTCCGTTGTTTGTTTATGGGTTTTTTTGCAATGGGAGTGCTACAGCTTCCGTTGAGGGGATCGTTGTCACGCATTTCTCCAAGCACGTACCAAAAAAAAAAAAAAAAAAAAAACAAAACAAACAAAAAAACAACTAAAAAAAAACAAGATATCCTATTACTCCTTAACTTGACCTTCTACCATCTTCCAACCTTGTTTTTACCCAAATTTGGCCTTTTATACTGTTAAAAGTTTATTTAGTCCACTAAATTCCCTCCCGTTGCACGAAAAGAGGAAGTAGAATCCAACAATGATTCCTTTTGCTTATATTATTATTATTATATTATTCATTATTATTATTATTATTATTATTATTATTATTATCTTGTTCCAGGAATGGGTCTTTTTCTTATTATTATATTATTATTATTATTATTATTATTATTATTATTATTATTATTATTATTATTATTATTATTATTATTATTATTATTATTATTATTATTATTATTATTATTATTATTATTATTATATTATTATTAATTATATATTATTATCTATTATTATATTCATTATTATTATTATTATTATTATTATTATATTCATTATTATTATCATATTGCTATTATTTATATTCATTTATTATTATTTATATTTTATTATTATTATTATTATTAATTATTGATTATTATTATTATTATTATTATTATATTATTAATTATATTATTATTATTATTAATTAGTCATTATTAGATTGGATATTATTATTAGTTCTTTGTTGCTATTCTTTGGTATTAATTTATTATTAATATTAATTTTTTATTTTTATTATTATTATATTATTATTATATTAATTATTATATTAATTATTATTGATTCTTATTATTATTATTATTATTATTATTATTATTATTTTCATAATTAATTTTCATACATAAATACTTAATGCATTTTATTTTTGATTATTTGTATTTTATTTTATTATTTAATTATTATTTATATTATTATTAATTTATTATTATTATTATTATTATTATATTTTATATTATATATTATTATTATTATTATTATTATTATTATTATACTTATTATTTATTAAAATTAATACCTAACAGGGATGGTAAAAATGTAAGCGTATGATGTTTATTCAAAGATGCATATATTATAATATATATATATATATATATATATTATATTTTATATATAATATATAATATATATAATATAATAATATAATATATATATATTATATATATATATAATACTATATATATTATATTATATATATTTATATAATATATATATTATATATATATATATATATATATATATATATATATATATATATATATATATATATATATGAGACATATATGTAAATATATATATATATATACTATATATATATATAATTATATATATATATAATAAATATTATATATATATATATATATATATATATATAAAGTATATTTTATTACTTAGTAAAGTTTTATTTATTGAGTCATCATAGGGTCATCCAATGCATATCCTCTCAATATAATATATAATATATTTTGTACTAGTATAATATATATATATAGTATATAAGTTATATATACTATAGTATACTATTATAACTATATATATATTAGATATATACATATATATACTTATATAGAATATATATATATATATACATATATATATATATAAACGTATACTCGGTATCATATATATATATATAATATGTATATTATATACTATATATTATATATTATTACTTATATAATAATTTATATATATATATAATATTTATATTAAGCTATTAATAATTGTAACGTTAGCCTTAGATTAATACATATTAGTATTATATTTATATATATAGGCTAGTAACATATATATATATATATATATATATTATTATATATAATATTATTTGATATATATACATATAATATATATAATATAATGGTATATATATATCATATAATCATATATATAATATATATATATATATATATATATATAGTAATACTATATAGGCTGTATATATATATACGTGGTAATATATAGTAATATACGTATCGCTACGTTTATTATAGGTAATATATGGGTAATTGTAGTCGGTAGTATATTAATGTATGTATTTTGTGATTCTTGCAGTACGTTAATTTTACATTTTTAAAATGTAATTTTTTTCACTTTTAATGATTAATAAGTATGTTTTATAATTGGAAAACGCAGACGCAGCTCATAACTTCTGTGTTTATACTTTCCACTTTTTCTAATTTATCAATATTTATATCGAGTAATTTTTAAGAGTAAAAAAAAGAGCAAACCAAAACAGCTGAAAGCATATAGCAACAGCATTTTTATATGAAAATGCTGCAAAAACAAGACTGGGATCTTGAATAACAGAGCACATATTTCTTGTGTTGCTCTCGCGACCCTCAGTCCCTTCCAAACACTGTAGAGATGTCACTAAATCTGAGAGTTTAATTTGTATCTTATCCTCTCTCGAGAGTTAAACTCAGAATTTTCGTTCCTTTCTGCATTTGAAGACACAGAGGGGAGTCGAGGGGGACTGGAACTAAGATAGAACCCTCCTTATCCCTAACTATGGGGTATGCACGATATGTACGCTACATACTATGCCACTAACGATTGTCTTATATCTCCCCCGCGACCCTTAAATGCTCACGGCGGCATAATACCAAGGTAAAAACCATACGATCCACAATTGAGACAGTCATCACAGCGTACACCGATTAAGCGCAAGGCAATGAAAGAATGCACAGGCGAATAGTCGACTTTTACAATTTTGTAATCTTTCCTTGGTTGTCTCGTTCTAATAGCAAAATCGGTGTCCTTTTCTGCTCATCTCTTCTTCGTCCTTTGTTTTCCTCTTCTCTCTCTCTCTCTCTCTCTCTCTCTCATCTCTCTCTCTCTCTCTCTCTCTCTCTCTCTCTCCGTCTTCTCTCTCTCTCTCTCTCTCCTCTCTCTCTCCTTAGCTTTAAAAGCTCAACTGTAATTTAAGTGTCAGAATGAATGATAAATTTATGGCAACACATTTTTGCCTAACTAATTCCTATTTATCTCCTTTATACCAGAAGGTAATGAACATAATGGCTAAATATTTCCTCCAACTTTGATTTTGTGACCAGGATAATGATATTTCACAAATCTTACCAATTCCGATATAAAATATTGGTGAATATAATCATTCCTGGTTACACAAAGTAGAATAAACGACATATGAAACTCAAAAGTAGCATATATTTATTGTTAGTTTACAGTCACCGGAGAGGGACGACCTCAAAATTTTTTAAGGACAGAGGCGAAGTTTTCTGGATTAGCTTATACGGTAAGTTGCTTTCCCGAATCAACCCCCCAATAAGTATAGTCTTCAATCATGTTTTCGTTATATGTTTCTTGGTAGAGGCGTTTAAAGTCCAGAATATCCTGGTGAACAAAAAAATTTCCCGGCCCTTTTTTCCGGCCCACGCTCCTCTGAGTACGACCCTATGTTCTCTCTTTAAATTTAGCAAGATGAGAATCAAGGAATATAACTTTGAGAAGATCCTGCAGCCCATTTTTTTGGCAAATAGTTTCCTGGCCAAGGTCTCAACAAACTCCTCATGTTTTCGCGCGTTGTGATTTCCGAAGAAAGCCACGAACCAGCTGAGCAACAAAGCTGTTTCAAGCTGCGTTTTTCTCTGTACTACTCAACTTCTTGGAAGTTTCCTTGCACTCTATGATTTTTTTTTATTTGTGATCCTGAGAAGCACTCTCACTCACACTCTCAACTCAACTCTACCTCAACAGCCCTAACTAACATCAAACATAAACATCGTAACAAGCTGATTAAACAAGAAACTCTCCCCAGAACAATATCTGGCTAGATCATTAGTAAAGCCTTTGACACATATTCTGACACATTCTCATCCAGAAAATTCTAAGCTCTCCCTTTCATAACAATTACAAAAAATGTCTATAAAATTTTATCTGGACGCACAGCCCAAGTAGCCAGCAAGCACCAAACCTCAAAAACGGTAAAATTAAGAAACGGAGTCCATTAAGGTGCCATACTATCACCATTCCTATTCAACCTATTTACAGCCGATATCCCTACCGCCCCAAACCTCGCTCAGACTAACCTAAATCACCTAGAAGCCTGGTTAATCAACAGAATGTCGGCCTCAGCCGAGGAATCATCTATTACCTTGATCACCACTGACAGACACCAATCATTCTTCCACCCACAAGTAGCCCTAAATAACTCCATCATTCCCCTAAACAAAACTCAAAAAACTTGGAATAACCTTCGACACCCACTTCACCTTTACACCATACATTCAAAATATCATAAGTACAGCAAGTAAGAAAAAAAATGTCCTCCGAACCTTATCCCAACACAATTTCAGTAATGAAACAACCACACTGTCAACAACACACAAACAATTCTTATAAACTACAATCAACTATGGATAAACAGTCTGGTATTCATTAACCTCCCCATCTAATAAAAATAAACTACGAAGAATACAAAACACCGCCTTGCGTACAATAACAGGTTGCCTAAAAACCATCACTATCCAGCACGCACCAACATGAAGAAACGAAAATCCTACCAATTCTAGACCATCTTGATGTGATAGGAACCCAATTTTACACTAGGACTCTTGACCCCACCCACCCATGTCATAACTACCTACAAGAACACACAATGCATTGTTTAAAATTCCCTCCCTCTTCTGCAGCCCTCTATTATGGCGAACTCTTTAGAACCATCCCCATCCCCCAAATAACACTCCTTTATCAAAACACATTCATACACATTTCACACAACGATACCTCAACAACCGCCCAACAAATTGCGTCACTAATTACCTCCCTCCCGAGGTATTCCCCACACAAGGCTCACTCCCACGAAAGATGCAAATCTCCCTTTCTAGACTTAGATCCGGGCATCACCCGGACCTTCAAGAATACAAACATCGATTCCAACCTCAAGAAACTCCATCCCCTCTCTGCCAAAGATGCTTAACAAAGCCTAAAACTGTCAACCACCTCCTACTAAACTGCAAAATTCACACTCCTTACAGAACACAAGATCAAATCACCTCCCTAAGAGACCTATATTGCTCCGACCGCTGGAAGTTCCTGGGTTTCTGGAAATGACGTGGACTCCTCCCCAAATAAGGGGAGCCCAGGGCCAATATAAATATATATATATATATATATATATATATATATATATATATATATATATATATATATATATATATATATATATATATATATATAAAGGCGCACGAAAACGCGAAAGGTTTCACGATAAATGCGAAAACGGTTAAACACCCATCTGAAATCGAACGAAGTATACCG
>JABUQX010093530.1:0-10000 GCA_015478945.1 Trachelipus rathkii | reverse complement strand
AAAAGCTACAATTTGGTGTTTATAGGGTCAAAATCGGCTGATAATTCCGAATTTGATGTCCATTTTCAGGTGGGGGCTAAAATGGGGTCCCAACATCTAAAATATTGGATCATGCCCTTAAGTCAATTAAAATCAATTTCAAAAAATTAAAAACTTTGATTGAAATTCAAGTCGTCATCAATTTTGTTTTAATAACTTTTATTCCCCACTTTTTAACTCTATCTTCACGTAGTTTCTATTTAATATTAGATATATATCTATTATCGTTCTCTTTATTTTTCTGCTGAGTAATTCCATACCAGTTCAACCAAAATTTTGCCAAAATTTTCATGACCCTCTCGATTTTACTGAAAATTGCTATACCTGTAAAGCTCAATGAGAGAAGTTCAATGGTATTTGTCTCAATGCTGTAGGTCATTCGGTTGCAGAGTTATGACCTCCTAAAGTTAGGTCAAAATGTGCATTTTTGCTAAACCAGTTAAAGGTCAACATTCAATATCTCCGGAACTATAGCACCTACAGAGTTGCTTCTTGCACAGTTTTGAAGCTCTTAAGTTGGGCAACAATATTTACTCTATGCATATTTACTCTAGGAGGTCAAAAAAAAATTTGACCTTTCATTGACCTTTGACCTTGAAAAGGTCAAATAAAGTATCAACCAATTTTTTTGTAACTTGACTGTATCATTGGTATATATGTATACTTCATTATAGATAAAAATTTATTTTGGGTATTTATGTAGTTTAAGAGTTATAGCCATTTATTTGACCAAAGAAAAGGAGAAAATATGAATTAAGGGAAATTTTAGAGACTGCATAATTTGTTTGTGTCTTATTTGTCTGATATATATATATATATATATATATATATATATATATATATATATATATATATATATATATATATAATATATATATAATATAAAAATATATATATATATATATATATATATATATATATATAATATTATATATATATATATATATTATAATTATATATATAATATATATATTTATATATATATATATAATTTAATTTACTTATCCACGTTAAATTTTAATTGAAAAATAAATAATAAAAATAAAAAAAAAAAGATTATTTAAAAGATCTATACTAAAAAAAAGAACAACATAAAACATGTGTTTTGATAAATTAATTTCATACTACTGAAAACAAGAACGCAGTTAACTCAGAGCTCAGTCATTTTGTAACTTTACTGCATTAAGACCAAACCTGGTAAGAACTCGCTAAGTAATTAAAAGAAACTCATTGTATAAAGTTATTTTCAAATTAAATTCATTGCTAACTATTTTTGTAGTTGTGCCTAGTAATATGACTCAATTACATGAAGCCTATTCTTTCCTACAGGATGTTTTGCTGTGACCCATTTAAAAGTCACACTAAAAAAATAAAAAATGAACGTAATGTAACAAAAGATTTAATTTCTATGAATCCTGATTTAAATTTAACACAGAAAAAAATTTGTACAAACTGTCGCAAGTTATTAGCAAAGGCCTCATCTTCAAAGTCAGACAATTTAAGTGAAAACATTACATTAGATACATCACCTCGTACACATGATAGTGATCCTGAAATAGTAACAGATTATCAGATTGAAAGTCTCAATGAATCTTTGGCAAAACTAGATGACACCACTGAAAAAATGCAAGGCCTCGCACAGCAAATGATACACAAAGAAGCTCGTGAAAGTAAAAGACAAGTTGAAAAGAACATTTGAACTAGGTGGTGGTTCTGGAATGTCATCCGGAAGCGATTCAGAAGTTAATATAGAAATGGAATTTATCCAACATCTAAAAGAAAAGTTTAACAGTGAGGAAACTTGCTGAAGTGAAAAACTTACCATTTTGACTGTCCTTCCAAAATCATGGACTAGAAATAAAATCATGAAGACCTTTAACTGCTCACAATACATGGTTCAACAAGCCAAAAATTTAGTAACAGAGAAAGGTGTACTCTCCACACTGAATCCATGGTTAGGGAAACATCTAAATAGGAACACTGCTGCAAAAGTTACAGACTTCTATCATTCTCCAGACGTGAGTAGAGAAATGCCAGGTATGAAAGACTATGTCTCTGTAAAACAAGCTGATGGTTGTCGTGAAAGAAAACAAAAGTTCCTCATGCTTTGTAATCTGAAAGAAGCATTTGAGAACTTCAAAGGGAAATATCCAGAACTAAAGATTGGGTTCTCAAAGTTTGCAGAGCTTCGACCAAAGAATGTGCATTGCCTGGAGCCAGGGCACACATTCTGTTTGCGTTTGTACTAATTAAAATGTGAAACTTAGCCTGGCAGCAATTGAAATTTTTTTTATACATGACAACAAATTCTGATACTCCTGAGGATAACATAGATACAAATTATGTTTCTCACTATAGGCACTGTCTTGCCCTTCTCCAATGTAACCCACCACAGAAGTGTTATTTTGGTCATTGTGAAGAATGGCCAAGAAAAGAAAAATTTATAGACTTATTGAAACATTATTTGACGAAAAAGGGGTTGATGATGTAGAATTCAGTCAATGGCTTTCAACGATACTTATGAAAGGATTGATATTAACTGCAATAATATATTAATAGTTAGTTGATATATATCTTAAGATAAGATCATACACATCACATCACACATCACATCAACACATCAACTACACACACACACACACACACTCAACACACCATACACATCACACACTACTACTACAAATAACTAAACACACCGACTAACAAATAAAATAAAAACGAAATCACGCAAAAATATATATCTAAGTATATGAGAGATGCTTTCGAAGATGTTTATAGTTGGTGTAATAAGTATATGTATATATTAATTTATATATAAGATATTATACTGTCGAGGAAGAGAAGATGAAGGAACCGAGTTTTTGAGTAGTTTGAAAATTAAAAAAAAAAATAAGAAGTCATAAATAGGGAAAACAGCGAATCTTCCTTTTTCGTACGCCGCTTGAAAATGAACTCACGCTAGCAGCTCTAATCACAAGAGGGTAAAGGTTGAGTAGTTATATGCTAATAGTGATATCGATATATATATAATAAGTTATATGAATAAGCTAAGGTTGCAAGCTATCGGAACAATAAGTTTCAAAACCATACATGTGAAAACCGTTCTATATCGACATTACGTTATACTTAGTAAGGAGGAGAGAAATCAATATCATTATAGTAAATAAATTATTATATAATTTTAGGATAAATGGGTAGAGAGGAAGATGGAGTAAGTAGATGGGGTTAATAATCCTCGTTGGATATCTAATAAATGTTAATATTAGTGGTCAAATAATAGAAAGAAGATGTAAAAATACTTTATTAAATAGAAGGTAAACAGTACCTGTTTTATGTCATAGGAAACTATAGACTAGAAAAGAGAGAAAGAAACATAAAATTTGACATTCACCGAACATTTTTTTACAATAAAATGGACATAAAAGAATGAGGAAATATCACAAGAAGCCTAGATAATGAATTCAACTGCATTTTCTTCGAAGAAAAATAATATCCTTAATATAAATAACGAGTAGATAGATTTATTAGCACCCAATGGTTCTACTCTCTCAAATGTAGAAAGATTAACCTTCTTGGTGAGTTATTTGAAAAGCAATATTATGAGTAAATTCTGAAGGTATGGATGACTTATAAGTGGCCATAGTAATTTGATAGAATAAACTTAGTTTAACCCCTTGATAGTATATATATGTTATACTAATTTAAGGGAATAAGGAACAATTATGAATGTGAGCGCCTCATAGCCATGATAAAAGTGAAATAATTAAGAAGTGAGATAAAAGAGAAAGTGTATTTATAATAATATAATATATAAATATGATATTATATATTATATAAATAATATAAATATAAATTAACTGTAACCTATAAACAATTTGAGTATAACCAAAAAATTATTTAACTAAGTTCTAGATAAAAGTACTAAAAATTTAATATTTAAACAAGTTTTTAAGAGAAAATTCATCTCTTTGTTTTAGCGGCAAGCTTCTGGAATTATATGCCATAATAAGAGCTAATGGCCACTTTAAACACAATTTTCTTAATAAATAAATCTATTCGTAACATTATAATCTATGTTATTATCGAATTAGATATAATATGTTAATTTGAATCAAATTAGAAATATATTTTTTTGGTCTCAAATTTGAAATTTGATATTCAAATTACTAAGATTAACTATATATTATAATATATATTAAGTTAAATATATATATATATATATAACTATAAATAAATATATATAAGTTAATATTATTATAATATATATATATATATTAATATATTATATATATATATAATTAAATATAGTATAATAATTATTATATATATATATATATATTATATTATATATATTATATATAATATTATTAATATATAATAATATATAATAATATTATATTAATATAATTTGATATATCAGAAACCTAGACCCTAGAACAATAAAATTATCAGTTCTCATAAAATTACCATATACTATTAAATTATCATTATATTATTCTCTTCTTATTTTTTTATTATGTGCACACAGATTAGAACGTGATTAAGGGCATAGGTATAATCGTGCGTAGCATTGCCTTATCTATTTTAAAATACTAACATATAATATAAAGTAACAACAAATATAAAGTATTTAATTCATGAATTGATATAAGAAATGTTAATATAATAAAAATCCACATAAAGAAACTAATCTAACTAAATTACCATTATATAAGAAAATAATTAAAACAAAATGAGGTACAAACGTTTTACATTATATAATACACTTTTGCGCGTGCCTTCACTCATCGCCTTTAAATATCTTGAACAGCCACCTTCTACAGAATCCAGATAAATTAATCACAGGTCCAATGATATACAGCCACCGTCATGAATCTAATGTCATTGTCCGTTTTTTCCCCTGACCTCCAAGAGTAACCGAACCTGCGGATGCATCAGATAAGTCATCTACCATCAGTTGTGTCGCGCCCAGTATACTATAAGAGCGTCGAAAAATCAAGATGATCTTTTAGAGTTTATTAAGCTTATATTACTCTTGTATCGAATAAACCTAGTAACGGTTATGCACACTGCAATAAATATTTGGAAAATGTATATTCCTATCCTAAACGTGGCGAATTTTATGTACATAAAAAATAGCATCATTTTAACCTAAACTAAATTAGAATATTATTAGAGTCATAACTCATGCATATATATTAATACCGAAAATACTCTAAATACAGCATTGAGACCAAATACCATTGATAACTAAATATCTCATCATTAGTACTTAATTAAATTATAAAAATAACATAAAATTCTAATAATAATATAGTAAAGAAAATTTCCGAGGGTCATGAAAATGCTTGGTTGAAAACTTAGGTATATAATATGGTAACTTAATCATTACTCAATATAATATAAGTATAAAAAAACCTAAATCATTCGCACCAATATAACTGTACTAACATTGGTCATTATAATATATTTATCATTTACCATACCAAATACACTAATATAATTAGTCTGTTCTTGTAATCATCTATATATTAACTCAACGTAGTTAGTACTTATTTCGTTAATATTGAATATACTCTATCTCACTAATAATATACTTACTTCTATATAGCACAATAATTAACTAGTAAATACATCCTACAAATATTACTATCAAATCCACTTACTATCCTGAATATTTTTATCACTACAACAGAAAAAAAGCATCATAAACAAATGCTTCAAACCTTCCAAAAAGTCTTATGAATGTTATAACCCTTGAAGATATATCCCTAATTATGCCCTTACCCGACGTATCTGATAAAATCAATACCCAATAATATTTGATACAAAACGAAATAATATACATATAATCAACCCTTTCCTATGTAATTTTACACTCACGAGATTTATACAAACTCAGTTTATCCATTCAATTACACATAATTTTTCTTAAAAACCAATTGATAAATAATCCGATTTGTGTAAAAGAAACAAATAATGACTTATGCGCAACGTACAATATTTAATAGACGGAGAACCGATCAGAGTGGTCCATGTAAAAAGGCGAATCCAGACTCATCCACCCACCTACAAAATATATAAAGACCATATGCTTCAATAAACACCAACCAAAACACAAACGAAAAACCCAAACCAAGAATATAAATCTCCTCTCCAAAGCTGTAATAAATAATATTAATCACATCCCCTGCAATATCTGCAATAAAACATATATAGGTGATAGATTAAGAAACCATAGTAATATGCAAAAAGAAAAGAAATAAAATATAATAAATTACAATACATATACAGTATAATATTAATGACTATACTTACTGCACTATAAAGAATACTAAGCATATAAATTCCGTACTATTTAACATAAAGTCAAGTAGTAAGTACTTATAATATATATATTAAATTGCCTACCCCATAGCGATAGAAAGACACCTATCCCTAAATCGCAACATCCCTAATCTGAATCAACAATTATAAGTATACATGAATCAGAATAAATCGATAATACTAACGATCAGATAAATACAACTATCATCGTCAAAATCATAGGAATCCTTAATTTTGTACATTTTATTATAGTAGTAACAACCTACTAAACACCAAAATCTTTATCCATATCGATTGACTTTTTTCAGAGGCAGAATAATATTTAATTATTACTAAAATAAATAGCCCGATGTTTAAAACATTCTATATATAATTTCAGATATAGAACAACACCATGAAGAAATATATTAATAATAATAGTACTAAGTAATAATATTATAATCCATATTACTATGTAATAATAACACACTAATGTATAATTGATGATAAAGATCAGAGTATAATATAAAATTCCTAAGTACCCTAGCTCTTGAGAATACTGAATCTATCCGCGTGTCGGAACGAAAATTAGCTTTTCTTGCTTTATAGTAACACAATATAATATGCATTAATAAAAAACCCTATAAAGAGGTTTGCACCCGAATAGATGGTTTCTTTATCATTTGGTTGTTTGAGTGTGAAAATTTAAGATGAAATTTATGATATATATATATATATATGATACCCGATATATATATAAATATATATATATATATATATTATAATATAATAGGTACGTAAGTTAATAAGCATTAAATACTAAAGAATTAATTAAGAATCCAAGGTACTTCTACTTAGTTATAAGTCAGAAATATTATCTACTACTAGATATATTAGTATATTTAAAAATCTAAATATATAATAATATATAGTATATATGAATATATAATATTAATATATATATTATATATTAATATTATATATATAATATATTTATATATATATAATAATATATATATATTAGTATATATAATATAATATTTTAATATATATATTAATATTAACCCTTGGTAATAATAATAATATATTAATATTTATATATATTATATAAATATATATATGAATAATTATAATTAATAACCAACTTATATTACTTCTTAAGAAAATCAATTAGTGAATTTATCTAATAAAATTTACTTTTATATGGAAATAATATTTCTTATAATTTTTTGATTTAGATTTAAAATTTTTACATTTCATTAATAATTATTGTAAATAATTTTATTATAAAACAATTCTAAAAGAACGCAATGAGACGACCAGTTAAATATATTTTTTTACCTCTTCATCCTTATAAGTTTAAAGACTTTTCTAAGTAGCAGGTTTTATTTGGACTTATACATTATTATACTTATTATATTAATTATGAACTAAATCCCCGCGTTCACCCGGTATATACAAAAATTCCTATATTCCGTACCTATATATACATAGTAAGTGATACTATTCGGTATAGGTACCCTAATGTTCGTGATAGTTTGGATAACCGAAAACTAAAAAGAAACAACTCAAGTTACGAAACATCAACAATTAACATTTAATCATTGCTAAATTAACGAAATATTAAAAATATAAAATTGCTCTTGCTCTGAGTCACCCTTAGCAGGATATCCTTACCAAAACCGACATTATTTAGTGTCACATATATTTCATCACTCAGGAGGCATGGACGTCGTTACATGCGGAAATTGTATAGCTAGTAAGCAGTTCTTCGAACCTCACTCCGATAACTGAGCATGAAAGAGAGAGGTAGCAGTTATCCGTTACATTTCGATTAATTTGAGACATCTACATTGACGATTAACTCCCCTTCGTTACTCGATCTCATTGTATAACTGACCTCTACATTTCGTCAGTTTCTGAGAGCGGCTTAATTAATAGTTTACAGTTTTGGGACATGATAATATCTGTTGACTGCTGATGATTAAATCTTATGATTAAAAAACAATTTTGAAACTTTTATTTCTCAAATAATTCGTAATTTTTAAATAAATTATTATCATTTATACAATAATAGAGATATACAATTTTTGTAAATATTTTTATATAATTTTAGTTTCTATATATTTTATATATTTGCAATAAATGATATACTTTTATGGAATTTAGTGATACGTATATAAATTAATTTATATATAATATTTAAAATTTATATAATTTATTATTTATAATAAACGTAGAAGATTATATTTTAATTATATTTGTATCACCTGAACCCTAGCTATCCGATCTTCTTTCAACATTGGTGATTTTATTTATTATGAGAAATTGTAAAGTATAAGAGTAGAATTATTTAAATATTTATTATGATATAATATATAATAATAGATAATAAAGACTGTAATAATAATGTATTGTAAAGTTATAGTAATTATATTAATAAATAATTAATTTACACTGGCCAACATAATAATTTGTCACGGTACAAAAATTATATTGAAATAGCGTCATTATTATATATATGAGTATACTTGTTGTACCCTGATTTACCGTAATATGACCTACGATTTCCTAGAATGGCTCTAGTTTTTATGATAGATTAAACAGTGTAGTCACAAAAATACATAATAATCAAAATTTATGTTAGGTTTAACGTAATTCAAAAACTAAAAAAATAAAACACGAAAAATATATATCCTCAAAATTGTTATTTTCTATAGTGACTAAAAAACACGAAAGATATAGGTCAAAACATTCAATTACACAGTACAATGTATAACACTCATTCTATTATAAATTCTTTCGAAAGATCGTACATTGTGTTGTCTTTAATTTTTTTTTTTTTTTTTATTTTTATGAATATAGTCTTCTGCCTATAGTTGCACGATATGATGGACACATCACTTATTTGAAGGCTATTTCCAACATAGTCGTATTGCACCTAACATGATGATGAGATTTCAGTTGTCCTACATCTTCCATTGGGACATGATATTTATATAACTAATCACCATATCAGGTTGATATACTCTCGCGAAGGATACACCCGCTCCCTTGTTTCCTCTACACGGTATAACATTCCTAGATTATCGCGGAAACCGATCTAAGTGACTATGGAGAAAGTGAACTTTATGCTCAGATTAGCATTCAAATTTTTGAAGTCTGAAAGAATTTTCTGTACGAGCAACTTTAATTGCTAAAATTTTGTATTTTATGGTGTGCTCTAAAAAATAGTGTTTAACTAAAGATGAAATAACAAGACAAAGAGCGTTTTCGCAGAGTGATATCACAAAAATTCACAGCCATAGTGAATTTTGTCAAAGATTGTGATATGCTCTTCGAGTGGATTTGGCGAATTGAGGGCGCTAAAGATTCCAGCTTTGAGTTTCTCCATGCTCAACCCTGGAAAAAATCTGGTCTGCAAATATATTTGAAACATCCACCATCTTTGTCTCCGTGGCCTCGGCCTAACAAATGCTTCATCAGGATCCATGATATTATGTGCGGGAGTAGGACGATTTCCCCCCTCCAGGGAGGGTCTCCGGAACCCCTGCTTTGATATTTGGGTGTTTCAATCGAAGCAAGATAAATTTTTTTCGCCTGTCGGATACCTCCAGTCGTCGTTGCACATGATACTTTGCACTGCACCTACAGC
>JABUQX010093529.1:7500-22232 GCA_015478945.1 Trachelipus rathkii | reverse complement strand
TTTCTAAATTTTATAATTTTTTAACTCTTTCTCCCTATAATTTTAATAGATAAACTTTGTCTCTAACATAATTAACTATAATTATAAATAGGGATGAACAATATAGGAGTATTTTTTTGCCGACTCTCTCATTTTAAAATATGACTTAGACTCCACAATTTTCAAATCACTTGGCTTTGTTTCTTTATTCAGTTCAGGACCTCTTTTTTTAAAAAAAAAAAAAATTTTCCTGCTCTGGCTTCACAAAAAAAAAAAAAAAAAAAAAAAAAAATCTTCTCTGACTAACTTTACCCCAAAAAAATGTACAAGAGTGTTCAAGGTTACAGAAAAGCATGTTTATTTTTCTTCTTAAACAATGGAAAGTGAAATAAATTATCAATGTAATACTAAATTAGGGTTAAATAAGGTTATGTTAAGTTTCATTAGTTAACAAAGAATAAAACTTTTCTCTGAAGAATGAAAAAACAAAAACTATTTTACTTAAAACTTGTTCAACTTTGACCTTTAGACAGTTCTATTTACTTTTTTGTTATTTTTGTATCGATGAAAGCGAATATTTATAAGGAAAAGAGGGCAATAATATATATATATATATATATATATATATATATATATATATATATATATATATATATTATAATATATATATATATTATATATATATATATTATACTATATATATAATATATATATATATATATTATTTTATTATTATTATACCAAACACTTATTCCCGCTTAAGCGGGGTAGTGGTACATGCAGCTTCCCTAATTCATATTTTCCTTCATCTCGCCCCCACCCACCTCCTCCATTCCTTTCTATCTCTCGCCAACGCCCTACCTTCCTCCACCCTCATCCCTCTCTCTTCCAGCATTTCCTTTATTCCATCCATCCATCTTCTTCTTGGTCTCCCCCTTCCTCTCTTTCCTATCCCCTCCGCCTCCCAAACTCTCCTAACCACCCTCTGTTCCTCCATTCTCTCCAGGTGTCCAAACCATCTTAACATTCCCTTCTCCGCTCTTCCCACCAACCCATTCCTCCAATCACATCTCTCTCTTATCACCCTATTCCTAATCCTCTTCTCCTTTTACTAACCCCCCACACACCCTTCAACCTTTCATCTCAAAACACTTCCAACTTTCTTCTTGGACTAGCATTTAACCCCCATGTGTCACAACCCATATAGTATCGCTGGAACACAAATTTATTTCAAAAACATACTTATCTTAAGATTAAGTGATAAATCCCCTCCTTTCCATAATTCCCTCAGAACCCACTCAATGCTCTCGTTCCCTCTCCTACTCTGTGATCTATCTCTTCCTTCATCCCTCCTTCCTTACCCAAATCCATCCCTAAATATCTAAAAACCTTTACTTCTTCTAAAACTACACCTCCTACTCTAATCCCTAACCCCATCCCCTCATCTGTTTCCTCCTCCTCAAACACTAACACTTTACTCTTACCTGGATTTATCTTAAGACCCTTTTGCCCACACACTCTCTCAAACTCCTTCACCAAATACTTCAGACCTTCTGAATTCTTCGCCACTAAGGCAGTATCATCCGCAAACAGTATCATGTTCACTTCCCATTTATCACCCCTATCCATCAATTCCACCCCTCTCCCCTCCCTCATCATTCCTCTACAGACACTCTCCATAAATAAATTGAAAAGCCACGGTGACATTACACATCCCTGCCTCAACCCTCTCTCTACTCCAAACATCTCACTCTCCCCTCCTAATACTCTCACACACATTCTACTATTCCTATAAAAGGCCCTAATACCTTTACCTAATTTACCCCCTATTCCAAATTCTTCCAGCACCCTCCATAATTCCCCCCTCTTCACTCTATCATATGCTTTCTCCAGATCTAAAAAACACCCATACACTTTCCCTTTCCTTTCTATACCTTTCTCCACAAAGCATCTTCATTTTGATACTTGATCCACACACCCCCTTCCCACCCTAAATCCTCCTTTTTTCCCCATACTCTCTTCTTTAAGTCTCTCCACCCTCTCAATTAGGCTATTCTCCCTACACTTAAATTCCCTAATACCACTCAAAAGACAAATCCTCTATAATTACCACACTCCATCCTATCCCCTTTCCCTTTATACAGGGGAACCAAACAACCATCCTCCCAATCCTGTGGAACTACTCCCTTCCTCCAACATAAATTATATAACCTATAAAGCCATTCCTCCACCCCTCTGCCTCCCATCTGTAACATTTCCATACTCACACCATCTAGACCTGTGGACTTTCCTTTTTTTCCTTTAGTTAGCGCCCTAATAATTTCTTCCATTTGTATTACCATATCCCCTTCCCTCCCCACTTCCCCCCCCCTCCCCCCCCCTTTTAAATCCTCCCCCTCTCTCCCCCCCCTTTCATTCCATAATCCTCTAAAATATTCCCCCCACCTATTCCTCACCCTAACCTCCCCTCCTATCCATTCCCCTTCCCCTCCCTTAACCCTCTCTCCTAACCCCTCCATCTTCTTCCTTTTTTTATTTACTTCTTTCCAGAATAACTTGCTCCCTGTTTCAAAATTTTCTGTCACTTTTCTACACCATTCATTATTTGCATTTCTCTTCGCCCTCTCCACCGCCCTCTTTGCTTCCACTCTAATCTTTCTATATTCCTCCCAACTTTCCCTTCTCCTATTCCCCAACCATTTCACATAGACCTCTTTTTTCTTTTTCACCAACTCTTTCACCTCCTCACTCCACCATTCACTTCCCTTCCTTCTACTTGCTCCCACCTTTTTTACTCCACATATCCTTCTGGCCTCTTCACAAATTGTCTCTTTAAATCTCTTCCACTCCTCTTCCACTTCCCTAATTTCCGTCCCACTCACGTCCCTCCACCTATCTTCCATTCCCCTCCTAAACTCCCTCTTACACATTGTCTCATCTAATTTTTCCACCTTTATGACTTCTATTCTCCTCTTTTTTTCTCTTTCTCTAACCGTTACCTCTCCCCCCACCCTTAACCTAGCAACCACCAAATAGTGATCAGATAACCCCCTACCTGCCCCTCTGAATACATTTACATCTAGTAATCTGCCTCTATCCTTTCTATTTATACACACATAATCCAATATCGCCCTCCCCCCCGTTATCTCACTCTTCCATGTATACTTATGATTTTCACTTTTCTTGAACCAAGTATTCCCAATTATCATTCTTCTATCAACACACAACTCTAACAGACTCTCTCCATTATCATTCCTTTCCCCTAGCCCAAATGGGCCTATAATTCTCCCCATCTCCTCTCTTCCCACTCCTGCATTCAAATCTCCTAATAAACAAATTTTATCATTTATCCCGAAACTTTCCCAACATTCATTCAACTCACTCCAAAATCTTTCTCTCTCCTCCTCCCTCGCTCCATTTACTGGTGCATACGCGCATATAAAAACCCACATTTCCCCCCCAAATTTCACTTTAACCCACATTATTCTCGAACTCACCTATTTGCATAATTTTACCTTATCCCACACCTCTTTCCTCATAACTATGCCTACCCCTTCCCTCGCCCTCACTCTCTCGTTCACCCCCGAAATCATACCCTTAAATTTTCCAAAGTCCATCTCCTTCTATCCTTTCAGCTTTGTTTCTGTCAACCCTAGCACATCCAACCTTTTTTCTTCGAACATTAACCCCACTTCTTCCCTTTTCAGATCCTCATTTATCCCTCTCACATTCAAGCAACCCACTCTAATCTAATCTCTTTTACCCATCTTATCTCTTTACTCCCCCTTACACTCTACTATCCTGACCCTCTTATTCACCACTCTGCTTTCTACTATTCCCTCACTTGATTTGGCTGCACGCTTGCCGGGATCCCACAACCTGAGGCACTTCCCAATACCTCAAGCTCCAAACCCCGCTCAAACAACCACACCCTAAAAAATACCCTAAAACTATATTCTAAAATTAAATCACAATATATCTATAAAACTTAATTTAAAACCTATGTTATCGTTGAAATTTATAATTACTTGAAGTAAACTCGTCCTACTGTTGAAGACACTCCTCTTCTAGAGTTCGATATTACCGATTTATAAGATCCCTGAATAATCTTCCTTCTGTGATAATATCCTTATGTAAACTATTCCTACAGTAGAATCAAAAGGAACCTTGATGTATTCTCCTTCTGTCTTAAAGATACTCTTGTTAGAGTTCCTTTGCTTTAAATTTTTACTTTATTCTTTCTTGATCTTTGGTGATCTTTTCCAAGTAAAGACAAAGTTAGGTACCTCAGAAAATTTATTCTTTCCTGCTAATGGTTTTTTCTCAACACTTGTGCTTAAAATGAAATTAGAATTACTTCATTTACTAAGTTGTACCAGAAATTCTTGAGATCCTTGAAAGGTCTTCTTCAAGTAAAACAAAGCAAGAAACCTCATCAAATTCCAAGAGTCCATTATTATTATTACTATAATTATTATTATTATTGTTATTATTATTATTATTATTATTATTATTATTATTATTATTTTATTTTATTCTCTTTCAATTTTTTTTTTTGGGGGGTCGGGGATAATATCAGCCCAACATTATGGTTTTATGGGTCATATTTTTTATGTCTCGTGATTTGTAAAGTATCCTACAACGTAAAGTGTAAGAAAATGAAGTTCCGGTCAGTTGGAGTATAAGAAAAGAATATGAGATTATTCACAACTTTGAGAACTTGTAACTTTTTTTCCTAAAGACATCAGTCATTTTTGTGGTAATTATAGAGTTTAACAGATTCTAAAAAAATCGATATTTTTTAAAATTCAATCCATGTTTTGATAATTCTAAAAGCAACATTGCCAAATATTGTTAATAAAAAATTAAATTTTACATTCAAAAAAATCAGTGAGGTTATGATGAATTTGGTTATGTAGATAAATTTACTGTGTATAATAAACAAAGCTTTTCATAAACCTAAACTTAATTGGTCTTTAAAATGAATTTTAAAAAATTTTTTTGGTAGATTGATTATATTTTATATTGAGAGAGTTTGGCACCCACTGTGTTATACTTTTTAATGGGGACGAATTTAATAAAAAAAGAAAAATGATCGTAAAAATATGATACTTTGATGAGAATCTGTTAAAACTCAAATTTACTACATTTGTTTGTTTTATACTTCATTTATCATTTAGTTAGAGTCTATGCTGTTGATTTTTAAAACTTGCCAGAAGGTGACTGACCTAAACTATTACATACCATTTTTTTAAATGGCAAATTTGTAGAACTGTACTTGACTTACCGAGGCTACCCTAACTTAACCTACCTAACTTAATCCTAACCTAACCTAAACTTAACCTAACCTAACTTAACCTAAATTAATTTTCATTATTATACCAGTTTGTGATCAGGAAACTTAGGAGGTTCAGGTTGTACGCTAGCCTTGTGAGGTGTTTGACTATATCCTCACTAGTCACAGTACAGTTTCTACAAATTTGCCTTTTTAAATATACAGTATCCCTAGCATAAACATAATCTATATTATTATATATATATATAATAATATATATAATATATATATATATATATATTATATATATATATATATATATATATAATATATATATATATATATAATATATATATAGTATAATATATATATATATCAGCTTATTGGTATAGGCATAAATATTTTATTTTGTAGAATTTTCATCAATAGTGGTTGATGCTAATCTATGTTTGGCACGTACCGGTAAAACCTAATTTTGTGTTTTTCTCTTGCGTAATCTAGGGTATTGATTACAAATATCATAATGGGTAAATGATGTTAATACATGCATTCATACTTTGCATTCCTGACACAACATTGTAAAATAACTACATATTACATAATGAATAAACTTCCACGAGATAAGCAAACCGTAAAAATATTTTTGTTAAGAAATATGCCAACACAATGTGAATATGTTGCCATTGTAAAGCCTATTATGTTTGAAAATATATATTTTTTTATTATACCGTATGAAACACAGTTAACAAGTATAAAGCAATCGTACATGTGGTAAATAGTATATTTTCACAAAATTTACAAATATATAAAAAAAATTATATATACTGTATATATATTCTTAGAACTGAACAAAGATGGCAGACATCGCGCAACTATATACCGACTTAATAAATGATTGGGTCGCTCGCAGTATTTCGTACGCGATATGAAGTAGTTTCTTTTCAAAACAGTTATTTTTTAATTTAAAATTTAAATTCATGAGCCTCGTTTTAAGATTCAAATTTAATTTCAAAATTATAATTAACAATTTATTTACGTTTTTTTCGAAATAATATCATGGCAAATGCGATTTCTATTGATTGCATTGTGACTTTGACTTTCTATGGAATTTATTTCAACTTCGAGACGTCATAACTTTTTTATTTTTCATTTCTCCGAAAAACGAAAATTATTTTCTTAAAGTACTAATTTTTCTATATCATTAAAAAAAATTAATATTTTCTATGGGATATTTTGCAACTTTGAGACGTCATAGCTTTTTCATTTCTCAGTGTATCTAATTATCAGCACTTAAAAGTAACAATGTTACGTCGCAAATACGTTGTATTTGGAACGAAAAAGCGTACATCACATAAGACGTAACAGCAATGTCACATATACGATGTATGTGTGATGTGACGAGTGCGACGAACATTAACGTCGCTGTGATGCATTTGCAACCATCTGTGCTATATGGGATAATAATAATAATAATAATAATAATAATAATAATAATAATAATAATAATAATAATAATAATAATAATAATAATAATAGCAAAAGTACCAAAATAATCAGAGTAATATTCTTAGTATGATTATATAGTGTGAAATAATAAAATAAGAATAAATAATAATAATAATAATAATAATAATAATAATAATAATAATAATAATAATAATAATAATAATAATAATAATAATAATAATAATAATAATAATAATAATAACAACAAAGTTTACTCCTCTAATGTACAAACAAATGGAAAAAAATAAATGACCCAAATTGTTCAGAATTGTTTTCATTAAAGCTTTTATTAATATCATTTATATTTTTATTAGGAAGAAGAATCAATGCTATTAGTATTAAGCATTGGCAGAGAGAGAGAGAGAGAGAGAGAGAGAGAGAGAGAGAGAGAGAGGGAGAGAGAGAGAGAGAGAGAGAGAGAGAGAGAGAGAGAGAGAGAGAGAGAGAGAGAGAGAGAGAGAATAAATAAAGGAGAAAGTCAATAGAGAAAAGACTAGCAAATATTCAAATAATTGGTAACAAGAAACTTGTACCTCAGAAACATGTGACGTAATAAAATAAGAGTTATGACGTCATGAATATCATGACGTCAGAGATGAGTAAAGAGTATGATAAGTCTTGTTCTTAAAATATTCTCAATCTCACATGCAAAGGATTTTTGTTCAGTAATTTTTTTTGTATAGAATGTTTCTCTCTCAAATATTTGACCAAATTATTTGTTTATAAAGTATTATGGGGAGGTGGAGAGGGGTGGAATCAGGAATGTGGAACCGAAGCCGAAGCCGAAGCCGAAGCCGAAGCCGAAGCCGAAGCCGAAGCCGAAGCCGAAGCCGAAGCCGAAGCCGAGCGGAGCCGGAGCGGCGGAGAACCGGAGCCAAAGCCAGAGTCGGAGCTGGATCCGAAATAATTTAATTAAGAAATGATATAATAATAATAATAGCCAGAGTCGGAGCTGGATCCGAATAATTTAATTAAGAATGATTAATAATAATAATAATAATAATAATAATAATAATAATAATAATAATAATAATAATAATAATAATAATAATAATAATAATAATAATAATAATAAACTGCTCATTTAAGTTTTTTTTCCTGCTCGTATGCATCTTTTAGTATTCCTTTTTCCTCTTTATATAATTCTAAACTTTTTTCTTTTGAAACCTCATCATTGGTTTTTAGTACATTCAACCACGCTTCTTTTTTTTTTTACTTTTAACCGCTTGCATCACTTCTTCATTTCACCACTCACTGATAACATTCTTACTTCCTACTTTAGCACATTCGCAATATTTCACATACTTCTTTTACACTGCTAACAACCGCTTCCTTTATTTGCTTCCAAATTTGTTCAGTTTCAACTTGTTCACACTCACTGATTTACTTGCAAGCGCTCTTAATTACTTATCCTTATTACCTTGTTCACTTAACTTCTCACTCGTAATTCTACCCACTTCCTTCCTTATCAACTTCCTCTCCATACACGCCCTCACTAACTTAATTTTACATAAAACAACATAATGATTCGATAATCCCATTCCTAGCCCTCTCACTGATTTAACATCCAACACATACTTCATCATCTCCTTCTTCACGAACACAAAATCAATCATACTTTTCACTTCGATACCACCTCTACCCACACCAACTCTACTATATTTATGAATATTTTTTTGTTTAAAGAAAGTATTACTTACACACATACCTCTCTCCTCACAGAAATCAATCACCTTCCTACCATTCTCATTTTCTCCCGACACCCCAAAGCCACCTGTTATACCATCCGTTTTTTGATTACCTATCCAACCATTTAGGTCACCCAACACAATCAATCTGAAGCTCCTACTCACCGAACCAAAACATCATTCAGATTATCCAAAAAAATTGCACTCTCTTCAACATTACCCTCAGATGAACCATATGTCATAACCACACATATAATGACCTTTTAAAACAAATTTAATCATTAGAATTCTAGTGCTCACACACAAAATCTACCATAGCTCCCTACCACAAGTTACATATCAGAATTGCAAATCCTTCTCTCCCCCTCTCATTCCCTTCCACACCAGCACACACACATTTTACACCACACCACACCACACCACACCACTCATTATCACCGTTTTCTTTCATCTTTGTTTCAGTCACAGCAAGCAAATCAAATTTGCCCTTTCTAAGTACATCCATCACCTCTCTCCTCTCCTCCTCAAAACATTTATTTCTTCTGACAATTCCATGTTCTACCCCATTACGATTCATTACATTTCGCGAAAAGATAAAAGTCTCTTACGGCGATCACGACCTTCTCCGAGGCATGTATTAGTATTCCTGCAAAAGATAAGTGGTAGTGGGCAGCCAACCCAACTACCACTGTCCCTTTAGTCGCCTTCTACGACACGCAGGACATATGATGTGAGCAATTCTTTCTCTCCCACACATAGGGATATAAAGGATAGGAATATCTGTAAGATGTCTAGAAGAGGGAAGTGGATATCAGTATGTGTATATGATATGTGGATAAATGGTGGTGTCTGTAAGATGTCTGAAGGATGAGTGTGGATATGAACGCAGAAAAAGAAAGGCGAAATTAGCCACCTGGATGATCAATGGGAGACCTTACGTATCAAAGCCAGACGGGAGGTAATTTCATCGCTGCGAGTATGCGATCTACCTATATATATATATAATAATAAATAATATATAATAATATAAATATATATATATAATAATAATATATATATATGTAAAGTTTATATATAAAGTTATGTAAAGTTTATGTAAAGTTTATATGAAGTTTACATAAAGTTTATGTAAGCAAGACTATCAAACAACCTTCTTAATTAACTATTTATTTAGTACTACAACAACTTCAATGCTATACTTCTTATATATATAGTCTTTTAATAGAGTGAAGCTCCAAAACTCCACACACGCCCCCCTGATCTAAAGATCAATTTTCTCCCCCTAGTAGATTATACCTTAAAAAATTAGTATCTCTCCTTGTTCTTTCACCTTTCGGCTCATAATTACCAACTTCTTCATTGGGTAAAACCACCTTTCTCACGTCCAAAACATTCCTCGCCATCCCGTCGACATCGATATTCCATTTAGAATTCACCTTCGTTACGTATCCCTTATTCCATTTTGATGTACAGATACTCTTTCCTGGCTTAACCCACACTTCCTCCCCTACTTTATACTTTGATTCTATATCCTCACCCACAATAGTTTTTTTATCCTCATCAGCAATCTGATATTTCCAATCATAATTAAAAATCCCTTTATACGGTATAGACTCTTCCTTTAAACCATCTTTTGGTGATATATTGTACCAAAATACAGCTTCTAAAGCAGATATATTCGCTTTTTCCGCAATCCTTTTTATCGTACGGTGATTTCTTTCGACTATACCATTTCCTTCCGGTCTATATGCCGCTCTAAACACCTTTTTTATCCCCCATTTTCTACAAAATTCATCCACTTTTTCACTCCTAAACTGCGTACCGTTGTCCATTAATAGCTCATCAACTCTCCCCCTTTCTAAAATCACCTCTTCTATTTTTCTTTTAATTTCTTGCCCTGACTCTGAAATCAATTCCTTCCAAATACAAAACCTACTTGGGCCACAATCAACCATTGACAAAAATATTTTCCCCTTAAAATGAGTTATATCTATCGCAACCCTAGACCAATTTTCTTCTTTATCTAAACTACCTTTCTCAACTCTATCGTAATTTATTGGGTCAATTGATTGACATTGAATACATTCTCTTACACATTTTTTCACGTCTCTCCGCCTTACATCTTTGTCTACCATCCTAGCTAAAAACAAAGTTTTCTCAATACCTTGATGGTGTCTATTATGAAGTTCTTTTAATTCCTCAAATGATAATAGACAAACATTATTATTTATCAGCTTATTTTCCTCTCCGATAAGCCATTTTCTCTTTATTCTCGAGATACTATCCGCTTTATTTTTTTCCGAAGGCACAAATTCTAATTTCAAATTAATACCTAATTCTTCGATCAACTGTTTTATGGTTGCCAATCTTCTTTTTATTAATATTTCTGCTGCTCCCTTAGTTTTTATTCTTTCTTTACCACTTATTGTTGTTCTGATCCAATTAATCACAGTAGCAGAATCCGATTTTACTTCAATATCCGTTAAGTCCCATTTTATCGCTAAATTAATTCCCTTTATCACTGCCTCTAACTCTGCAACATTAATGTGTGAATAATCTCCTTTTTTCCTTAACCAAGCCCCGTCTTCCACAATTTTTCCATTTATTTCCAAGATGATGCCCATACCCACATTACTCGCATCACACCATACTGTTCCTTTTTTAGAATCGTCAATATTCCAATATCCCTTCACTGGATCGTCTTTATTTATTTCTTCAATAATACTTTTTATCATTTTCAGCACATTCTCATCGATATTTTCATTCCAATTCTCCGTTTGAGATATTCTTTTCACATAGCTACAAGCTAATCTTGCCCATCCCGCAACAGGGTAGTGACCTACGATACTACCGCATATCGAAAACAATTCCTTTTTTTTTACATTATCCCCTTCTTTGATATTCGGAATTTTATTACCTCTTCTGAATTCTAAATTGCCCTTTTTTCCTTTTATTATTTTCAATCCTAACACTCGACCATTTTCTACAGATTCAGGACTTTTCGCTACTAACCCAAACCTCTTTAGATGATTTACTACCTCCGCCGCACTCACAATTGATTCATTAACAATAATATCATCTATATAATTACTTGTCCCCTTTTCTATCTTACTATCCATTTTTAACACTTCTTTTAAAATCCTATTCATAATTCTTGGTGCCGAATTCAAACCAAATCCCATTCTAGTCAAAGCATAATATTTTCCTCTGAATTTCACAACCTGATAATTCCATAAACTCTTATCGATCCTCACTTGTAAATATGCTGCCTTCAAGTCTACTAGTTTTGTTTTCCCTTTTATTTTCCTCCATTCCCTCAACGTTTCATCACATATATTTACCCCATCACCAGTATGACATTCCGTATAATTATTCATTTCCCTAAAATCCATCACTGGCCTTACCTTATTTTTTATTTCCTGATTCACGGCCATTAAAGGTATTATTCCATTCACCTTTCCATTATATGGTACCAAAATTCCGTCTTTTATCCATTCAATTATTTCTTCATCAAACTTCTCCTTCATTCCTTCTTTTATAGTGTTTTGATAACAACTAACTCTATTTGTTAATTTAGGTTCTTTGTCTTTCCATTTCCATTTTACTGTCCAGAAATCGCCGTTAAACCACCCCACAAAGTCTTTATCGTCAATAATAATATCATCATTTTTTTCTACTAGTTCTTTATTATTATCAACACTTAGCAAACCACATTTATTTTCTACGAATTTCAAACCATCTTTTCCTATAATAATTTCTCCAAATTTTGTTAATATATCCATTCCTAGAATAACATCAATATCCTCTATAATTTCGTTTAATATTAACATTTCAGTTTCAATTTCCTTGTTGTTCAACAAAATATTATATTTTTTTCTCCCCATCGTGTTAATTATTTTACCATCGAACCCCTTCACGCATACATCTCCTAATCCAACTCCTCCAATCTTTTTACTAATAAGAGATTTATTGCACCCTGTATCAATAAGTGCGTTACATTCTTTACCGTTTATTAACACCTTAATTACAGGTAATTCACCGGATTCTATATTCAATTTCTTGATGAAGCTACCTCCGGCAAATAAGCTCCATCTTCTTCGTTTCCCTGAATATTTTTATTATTTTCCCACTTTTTAGAATTACCCTTCCAACAATCTCTTGAGACGTGACCTAATCTTCCGCATGTCCTACATTCTTTTTTATTCCAATTCCAATTTTCTCTAAATTTATTGTATCTATCTCTATAATATTCGTCATTAAAATTTCTAAATTTTCTCTCCTCTTGATAATGATAATATCCCTTATCATTATTTCTAACTAGATCATTATTTATTCCTGATCTATTGCTCAAACATTTGTACTCATTTAATCCAATCAATACTCTTGTTTGTTCGATTAATTTTTCAATTTCTATTTCCTTAATGTCTCTTAATTTCCTTAATTCCTTGCATATATATTCCGGCATTCCATTTATAAACGCATGCTTAATCATTAAATCATCTTTAATCCCTATTGTTTTTGCAATTTTTTGTATCTCCATCATAAATACATCTGCTGATTCTCCTCTCCACTTTTTGTTAATTAATCTTGAGTAAGCATTGAATGGATCCTCCCCGAAGGCTTCTCTTAGTTTCTGCTTTATAACATTACCGCTTTTCTTTGCATCTTCATTTAGTTGAGTATATACTGTCAATGCCTTTCCTTCTAAAAACATAGGCAGAATTTTTTCTTCATTTTTAATATTATTCAAATCTTTTATTAGGTTAAACTTTATGATCCACTCATCAATATCTTCTTCTCCATTAAATTTTTTTTCTAAATCGGAAATCTTTAAGTTGTTCATTTTTTTTTTTTTTTTTTTTTTTAAATGGCCCGGCTAGCTTGTAAGCAAGACTATCAAACAACCTTCTTTGTTAACTATTTATTTAGTACTACAACAACTTCACTATTATACCTTCTCATATACTATAGTCTTTAAAAGAGTTGAAGCGTCTGAAAACTCCACCACATCATACTACATATATATATATATTATATATATAATATATATATATATATATATATAATAATCTAATAATAAAAAAATATTTAATATATATATATATATTATATATATATATATATATTTATATATATATATAATATAATAATAATATATATATACATATAATTATATATATTTAAATAAATATATATAAATATATATAATATATGTATATATATAATATATATATATTAAAAAATAATATAAAACAATTTTACATATATATAATATATATATATATATATAATATATATATATATATATATATATATATATACTATATAAGGACAAGCCATGTAGGTTTCCACATTTGTGGATCCGGATTACACCTCCTTTAGATAGAGTTTGAAAGCAAGGGCTAAGAGGCTTATAAACGTCCCATACTCTCTGACTCTCTTTACCCTCTTTCTCTGCGTCGTGACGTAGGTGCCCTATCCTCTTTCTATAGGTATTACAATGGCAGTGCTCGCGAGAATTGACCTCTTCGCATTCCTTCCACCATTGCGTCGCCTCGTGAACACAAAGATAGGTGCCTTGTTCTCTCATGAAAATTGTGTGAATAATGGAGACTCAAGGATCACTCGTTGTATGGTACCTCCTTCTTTCCAGCCCACATCTGTTTTGGGAACTTCTTGCCTTCTTTTATTCTTGCCTTCTTTTATTTTCCCTGCAATATTTAATCTTCCTCTATTTAAGTCCCGCGTCTGCGCCCACCTGAGGGAATTGCGTTAGGCAAGGGTCAGGGTGGGTTTACTTTCCATTATTTTAATTTGATTTTTCTTATGTAATTTTTATTGATTTATTTATTTATTTATTATTTATTTTTTTTGCCCCTCCTTTTGAAAAGGGCATTGCCTATGAATTGGTATAAATAAAAAAAAAAAAAAAAAAAAAAAAAAAAAAAGTAAATTAGGAAATTAGGAGACGTTTTTCAAATCAATTGAAAATGCCCTATAAGCTGAAGAAATTCGAATATTTATATATTTCTTAGCAATTATTAAAACAATTCTTTCAAACTTTTAGAACTTCACACTCCGGTTAATTTGTTTATTTTGTGTCATTTTTTTCTTTATATTATATATATATATATATATAGTATAATAATTATATACTATATATATATAATATATTATATATATAATATAATATATTATATATATATATATTAGTATATATATATAAATATAATTAAATAAATATATATAGGTCCTATTCGTTTTACGACTCCGTCAGTTTATTT
>JABUQX010093529.1:0-2500 GCA_015478945.1 Trachelipus rathkii | reverse complement strand
CCTCTAACATTTAGATAATTATTACCAATTAAAATGTATTTTGAGGGTTTTTGACAGGTCGGAGAAATAAAGGGAGGAAGGGGGTGGAGGGGAGTTAAATGATTGAGCAATAATTTACTTTTTTCTGTTATTACACGAACATTTATCTAATGGCATGCAACTATACTTTATACACCTAACAGACCCATCTTTCACCTCTCAAATCTTTAACTTCCCAACGAAAACCCTTCTATTTACTCACAAATAAACAATTTTCCATAAAAAAAATTTTCTCTTGAAAAGGACTCTTTTTCCTTGAAAATCTCCCACTTTCCGACGAAAACCCTTTTTCTCCCGCTGGCAGCCCTCTAACTTTCCCGCGAAAACCATTTTTCCTTTGTAAATCTCCCACTTTCCCGCTAGACCCCATTTTTCTCCCACCCTTTTTCAAATTGAGAAATTCAATGTTTTATTTTAGTGATTTTTTTCATTTGTACGTCAAAAGGACGCTAAGTGTTGCCAAGTGTTGCCAAGTGTGCATTTGTCTTATTATTGTGGACACAGCAATATGTCTTTAGTGTTTTCTTTAGCCATATTTATTGATTTGTACACAAAAAAAGCAATCAAATTAATTCACATAAGCCATCCTGAAACATTATCAGATAATAATAATAATAATAATAATAATAATAATAATAATAATAATAATAATAATAATAATAATAATAATAATAATAATAATAATAATAATAATAATAATAATAATAATAATAATATTGCCTCTGATAATATGCTAAATAACTTCAAACTTGACTCCGACAATAATTTAGTGATAGGAACTTTATTCTCAATCCTTTCAATACCAACAGCACCAAAAATAATGATAGCAACAACAACAACAACAACAACAACAACAACAACAACAACAACAACAGAAATATCGATGACAGCAGCAAAAATCACAATAATAATAATAATCACAGCAATAACCACAACATCACAACCATTATACTACCAACTACTTAGAACGTCTATTTTAGCAATATCTGCTACGAGAAGAGCCAAATCATTATTGTTTAATTATATATAACTATAATAATACATAATATGTAAAATTAAATAATTAACTCTATTATTTATGTAATTTATTACATTCACTCAATTCACAAATAAACCATATAGATTAATGATTACAAATTATTATATAATATAATTAATTAAGTCAAAATAAACAAATAATACAATTAACAGCAATAACCACAACAAATCAGCAATCATTACAACCATTACAAAATCATCGTCAACAACAACGTTAATAACAAAAACAACTGAAAAAATAACGATAACACCGACAACAACAACAAAGATAAGAACAAAAAATATCGATGACAAAAGAAACAAATATAACAATAATAACAATTACAATAATAACTACAACAAATACAAAAATCACAGAAAGTACTATATACAACCAGCACAAAATAATCATCAATAACAGCAATAGAAAAAACAAGGACAACAGTAATTATAACAACACCAATAACAAAAACAACAGCTAGAAATAGAAATAAAGGTACACCTTATATCTCACCTAATACAAACTTATTAGATTGTGAAGAAATGAAACTTTCGAGCGTCCTACCTGTCAACCACGTCAGTGAGACAACTTCAACCAATGTGAATAACAACAGGGAACGAAAACGAAAGATTAGAGAGCTTCTTAATCGAAAAATTTTCCTTTCTGAATTTATTAAATATATTGAAAGGAAAAAGAATTTTTATTATTATTATCAATATTATTATCAATATTATTATCATCATTATTATCATCATTATTATCATCATTATTATCATCATTTTATCTCTCTTCTTCTTCTTCTTCTTCTATCTCTTCTGTCTTCTTCTTCTTCATCATAAGTTAGAGGGCTGCCAGCGGGAGAAAAAGGGTTTTCGTCGGAAAGTGGGAGATTTTCAAGGAAAAAGAGTCCTTTTCAAGAGAAAAATTTTTTTATGGAAAATTGTTTATTTGTGAGTAAATAGAAGGGTTTTCGTTGGGAAGTTAAAGATTTGAGAGGTGAAAGATGGGTCTGTTAGGTGTATAAAGTATAGTTGCATGCCATTAGATAAATGTTCGTGTAATAACAGAAAAAAATAAATTATTGCTCAATCATTTAACTCCCCTCCACCCCCTTCCTCCCTTTATTTCTCCGACCTGTCAAAAACCCTCAAAATACATTTTAATTGGTAATAATTATCTAAATGTTAGAGGTATTTTGAATATACTGCTGATACTAAATTTAGAACCATGGTGCAAATAATTTTTTCTTTATTGATTGCCTATTATTAATATCATAAAGGTTACCGAGTACTTTTAAAATACATAGCCCATACCAATTTTAAATCTTTAGGACCCAATTTTTCAAATTAGATGTTAAAAGATTATTGAGTACTTTTTAAAATAGTGTTAATTTTACTGCATTAAATCCCATTTTTTAATTTGTACACTACTAATATTTTAAAT
>JABUQX010093528.1:27500-56472 GCA_015478945.1 Trachelipus rathkii | reverse complement strand
TACTTACTTATTTAATTACTTAATTACACAAATTAAAAAACATGTTAAACCACGTTTTTTTTAAGAAATTAAATTTTTTTAAAAAGGAAAGCCTAATTTTCGTCCGAGCACGCGCGAGACCTCTTTAGGGCTAAGGGACTGGATTTCATTTCTTGATCTTATCATCGGTATTCATATCGTCTGCTTTTTCTTCATGGTGTTGTTGAATATTTTGATGTTTTCAGATTTCATTTTGTTGTATTAAATCTATCTTAACTTCACCGGGATGCTATTGTAGTTACTATTATAAATGCAAAAGGATTCCATGATTTTGCGATGGTTCGTTATGTGATTATATTTCTGATCATCTTATATTGTTGATAGAGTGGCCCTTGTTACGCCTATGACTTGTTTAAAGCTGAATTTATGTTGTTTGTGCAAGTCATCTGTATGTTGATTTTCTCTGCTAATCTATTGTTCACCTATATATGGTTTTTTTATTTGCAAGTATTGCAAGGATTGATATGATAACAGCTTTGGGGAATTCTTTCGTTTTGGGGTTTTGAGAATGTTTTTTTTAGGTGATGTTATTACACAAATAACTGATAATATTTTTGGTAATATTTTTTAACGAACTATAATGTCATTGAGGATTGCGCTTAACAAAGGAGGTGTTGCCAAATTTTCGGGCGCGAAAGTCTGTAAGTATCTCCCTTTTTTGCTTTGTAAATCTTTTGTATAAAAACTCAGATAGAGTAAAATTGATTTGAAATATTGTTGATGTGTATTTAGTTTCTTGTGCCAGAAGAGGGGAGAGCATATACGGGAAGCACGGAGAAATAGAGATGACAGAACAGATAATTTTGTGTTTGGGAAATTAGATTAGCCAAAAGTATATAGTTTAGGTGCGGAATTTGTTTTCTCATGTATATGATAGTAAATTTTCAAGTAATTGTTATTTCATGTGATAAGATCGAAGGCAGGGGATAGATTGTTTGTAAGGCATTCTATCGATACTGAACTGAAGAAAATAATATATAGTAGGACATCATTAGGTTGTCGCTTGTGAGGAGGGGACAAAAAAGGTCATCTACAAATCTAATCCATAAAATATTGTTTAATAAATAATGATAAAAATGATTAAAATTCTTTAGTTCCAAATATATGTTACTGAGTATGGGAGACAGTGGGAACCAACCATACTCAGCGCCGAAAGTTTGTCTTTGTAATATTTTGTCATAAAATGAAAAGAAGTTATGTTGTAATAGAGTGATTAATGACTGTTTTAATTATGAAACGGAAAGGCCATCTCTCATACAATCTTTCCCCCCAAAAATATCAACACCCCCTACCAATCCCAATTACCATTATACTGGTATAAAACAATACTTACCAACAAAAAATGACCTGAGTAGCTGACAACGATCGTTAGCTTAACAGATGATTCTCAAATTCCCAAAACGAAAAGAAATCTCCCCCAACAGTATATATCACATACCCGGCAAATATTGCAATTAGGATGGACGATTTCCAAATTCAGCCGATGCCGTAATTTTCTGATTCCATACCAGTCAAAAAGTGTCCGATTCCGATTCCGATTCCGATTCCATGTATTTCCAATTCCAATTCTTATATAATTTATAATAAAATATATATATATAATATATATATATAATAATATATATATATATGATTATATATATATATATATATATATAATATATAATAATATATATATATATATATGCCTAATTTGCTAAATCAATAAATTTTAGATAATTTAAACCATTATAATTACTATTATAGAAATTCTCTTATATTTTATCTTTGCAAAGAAATAATTAGTTAATTACCTTTTTAATTTATTTAATTGCCCACATTCGGTGGAACCATTGAAAAATAATAGGAATTAATTCAAAATTTAACAATAAACAAAAAAGAAAACATTTAGCCTTGATACAAAACAAAAATCCTTCTTTAATTTACTTAAAGTTAGATCTTGAAGCAATTATTCATTATTAATTAGAGTTTAACAGCTATTAAATTGTAGTGCCAAAAACATTAACATTTCTCCCGTTCCTGAGTGCATCCGATTTTTTAAAGTGCTGAATGATCTTCCAATTCTGAAAGTGATTCTTTCACTTTCCACGGAAAAGGACGAGCTTGAAATATTCTAGCAAGGAACACCCAATGCTTGAAAGGTTCCTGTTATCTATTTCATTCTTTTGGTAGTGGGACTTTCTGAATATTAAATGAGTTTCATATTTTATATTGGCTGATTTCTACTTTATAACATCTCAAGTAAGGCACATCATGTCTTTCTCCTTAGGAATGAGTTCTTTGCTGTTTTTAAAGTCTTTTCTCTTTAAATTCCGAAAAACATTTTCAAAAACTTTAACATTATCTTCAGAATCACTTTTTTTCGCCCCATTCTGTGAAATAAAAAATGAGGTTCATAATAATCAATAATTGTAATTCGCTTTTTTGAGACTTTTTGGTTATGCTTTTCAATTAATGTTCGGAGAACAAGTTTCTGTTCCACTTTTTATATTTTATGATCAGTCTGTAGAATGTCAATCTTAAAAAGCTTCATAAAGTGAGGTAGCAAGCACAAGATTTATTCAGTAAAGTAAATGCTGAATCTATTTTTTACTGAATTGTTCCATGCTGATACTGTAGACCCAAGCCCCTCAAATAGTTCTTTTTTTCTGGACTCCTTTAAAAAAAAAAAAGCAAATTCATTTCTAGCTAAGAATGAATTGCCGATGCCATTGTCCTTGTGGCTCAATCTGAAAACTGGTTTAAAGTAGACGAAACTGTTTTCCTTTCTTTATACAACAATATCTTCGCACATCCATTGCTGAAGAATATTCTTCCACTTTTTATATTGTTATAATCATCCTCAAGAATGTAATTTTAAAGCGTGGATCAGCAGAATAAGTAAGCCAAGCACAAAATTCTTATCAGTAAAGTAAACTGAATCTATTTTTACTGAATTTTTCCATGCTTATACTGTAGACCCAAGTCCTCAAATAGTTCTTTTTTTTCTGACTCTTAAAAAAAAAGCAATCATTTTACATATTTGATTATTGCCGATGCCCATTTGGATTTCTGATTATGGCTCAATAAATTTGTACAATCAACAAATTTTAATATTTTTTAGCAATTTTTCAAGACTTTTCGTACCATTGTTTCTAGCATAACAGGGTTTTTCGGACATACACTGCTATGAAATGAGACCGTCTGTTCAAAATGTTGAAAGCATATAACTGCTATACATCTTTTAATATCTTGAATAAATCCTGTGCTTGTGTAAATTAAATCTAGTGATATTCTTCATACTTGGAAATTGCTTGGGGCGAGTGATTTAAAATGACCTACGATTTGTTGCATATGGATATATTTTTTTAACGTCTCTTTGTATCAAATAATGCATCCAATGAGACACTAGTGCCAAAAAAGAGTCGCGGGGGTGCCTGGGTGGTTTTTTAAAAAAAAGCAATGGTAAATTCCTGGAATCCTCTTCCCTTGTGTAACTCCTGGGCTAATTAGGTTACATTGATTGTGATCCCTACTATAACAGAATATCCATCTTGATCCGAATTTTTAGTTACTAACGTAGTCACTACAAACCTTGTTATCTTCTAAATATCTCTCTATACCTTTCAGAAACTTTTCCAGAACCTTTACCAACAGAGATGTTAAGCTAACCTGCCATAATTTCCCAAATCTCCTTACTACCTTTCTATTAAATAGCAAACATATGCTTTTTTTCCCTATCATCGGGTTACCCTACCAAATGTACTTATATAGATCGCTTAAAAATCACATACAGTGCCTTTGCAATGCTGATACTACCCTTCTTCAGAACTCTACCATATATCCCATCAGGCCTGCACTGACTTGTCGTCAACAATCACGATCCTAATAAACGTTAACTTTTACATCAAATTCAGAATTCTTTAAGTCTATTTTGTACATGCATACAAGAACTATTAGTCGTCCAAACTATTATCTAATCTTCAGTATAAAAACACTGAAGCAAAAAAGCATTAAAATACTAGTACAATTACATTTAAGAAACTCACTTAATTTCATTCAATGTGAATTGGACCAATGTCCTATTCTTACTTTTAATTTATAAAAGCTAAAAACTCCAGGTCCTCATTACTATCTTGCTAAATTAATTTCTTCCTCTCTCTTTACCTTTCTTATGCTGTTAAGTTCATTTCTAATTTTTCCATATTTCCTAAATCATCCTTCCTATTACTACTTTGAATATTTAAAACATCTTACTTTTCATTAATTTGCTCTCTTATCTCTCTATTCCACCAAACAGGTTTTCTCTTTCCAAACCCTAATGGGTTTATCTATTTAAACATACTGACTGAATATTCATTAAAATTGCAAAAATCGTTCCCACATGATAAAACATTTTGGTCTTTAAACTCTTTTCCCAGTCAATATACTAAGCATGTCTTAATTTGGTAAAATCGCCATTGAAATCTAAGATCTTTTCCTATTAACTTGCAATTTGGGCCCAGATATCACATTCATATTAAATCTAATATATTATGGTCACTAAGTCCTAAATTCTCCTCAACTCTAACCTCACCCACCATGAGCTTCATCTTAGTTATAATATTAAGTCTAATAGTCAGAAGAGGAACTGGGTTCATGGACCATCTGCCTCAAAAAGTTATCTAGTATTACAATTATAAATATCTGAACTACTATGTTCCGATTATGATACATAGATTATCTCTCATTGTGGAATGCCAGGAAAATAAAATCAGTCCCATTATGACTATACCTTTTTCTTACTGTGCATGCTGGTCTCAATTCTTTTACAATTCTGAGCTAATCTCCTTGACTCTGCCCAGTAGCTCCATAAATATGCCCCTTATCATGTTATGAATTTATTAAAACATAAGATATCTAATCCCATACCGATTCAATATCATGATTAGTTTTAAAGTCATCATTAATACATGATTAACTAAAATTTCTAATAATTATAATAGCCTATATATATATAATATATATATATATATTATATAATATATAATATATATAATAATACTAATATAAATATATATATAAATATATATATATAATATATATATAGGATGCCATCCTAGTTCAGGTTAGCCATGACAAGATTTGTCAAGATATACATAGATTACTCTAGTATACTAACAAAACATATCATTAACTTGAACTAGATCTAGATAAGGATAGAGATTTAATAACTTTGAAGAGAGATTAACTTTTTTCCTAAAGAGAGCCAACCCATTTTTTCCTATTCTTCATATATTAATGTCCACGTAGTCGAAGAGAGTATATTTTTATTGTTTGTATCATATTGCTTTATTGCTTCATTGCTTAATTATTATATATTATTTTTATTTATCTACCTGGGGCCATAATAAAACGATGCGAACACGTGTGTGCTTGTTGGTATAGCCGGCCTTAAAGCTTCGATTTCCTGTGGTTCATCTTTTTTTTTCCAAGCAAAGTAAACATTAAAGGAGTAAAAGGATAGTTATTTCATATTTAATGCTGCTAGCTGAGGAATGAGATGTGAGAGAGTATTGGGGGAGTGTATGTACTGTGAATCAGATTGGCTGGGTATGAGCTCAACTGACAAAATAAGATCACTAAAGTCACATATGATTCTTTATTTTTTTCTTCGCGTTTTTCGTACCTTGTTCGTCTTTTGCTCTTATCGCCCGGTGCCGGAGTTCCGAATTTCCCACCAGGGATGCAAGGAGTGTGTTGTTGATGTTAGTGTTTTGTTGTTTTTTGACCCATTGACTTATTGTTTCCTCTTTTTTTCTCAGCTTAGTACCCGAGCTCCTGATGCACAGGTGTTTTCCACGAAAGGTAATTTTTTGTTTAAATAATTTTTGATTTTCATTTTTTATACATGTTTATTAGCCAGTTTGAAATATCAAATTTGTGCGTGTAATTCTTTCCCACATATTAAAACATGCTTGGAAGAAGATTGAACATACACGTCACTTATATTACGTATGACTGGCATGTGCTTGAGAAAGTTATAACTATAGTAGCATATAAATTTGTATTTGTAGGAAAAAATAAATCGAGATTAGAGACTTCAATGTAATTCTTATTCTTTTATGAGAACTATGTATATTTATTTTATTTATTAATTATCACATCTATAATGACAAATTGAACACTAATTTGTTCGTCTTGCACTAATGAACAATAATAATAAGCAAGATTATTATTTTTTCTAAATTTCTGCTACAAAATCTTTACTGAAGTTGCTCGTCATCCCATAAGGGTTTGAGTTGTTGGTGTCACAAGGCTGAGAGAAGGAACACACTTGTCATTAGATCACGAAGAAAAGTCACTGACTACTATACTAAGTCTTAACTCCCTGAGAAGCACTGCAATTTTATTTTTAGTTCATAAGAATGATTTTCAGAACATTTTTACTCTAATAGCCTTATTTAAATTTTTATGATATTATATTATTCTTATGTCTTAACTTAACTATACAAAGACAGAACTCTCTACACACGGTAGTAATTCCATGTTTTCCGCCTGGTTTCTTTTTTTTCGTATTTACGAATCAGATAGAATTATTTGAAGCAACGAAACAGAAAAAGACAGAGAAAATTACACTGACAAAAACCATAAATTTATAGAAAGAAAAAAAATTGCAATAACACTTCAAAATATATAGGTTTATATTTTATTTATTTCAGTTTTTACATCATTATATTGTATTATAAATGATCTACTTAAGTGATGGTTTATTTTGTAATTAATATATTATTTAAAACTTGAAGTATTTGATTTACTATGTTCCTGCCTATATCAGAAATGGATTTACAAGAGAGAAAATCGGTCCAAAGAATCGGTATAATTTTCCGATTCCGATTCCGATTCCGATTCCCCCATCCTGCATTCTCCATATGTAATTGCAATTCATTCATATTTCCTTCACCGAATTTTATTTTATTCCGAATATTATTCAAAATTTGCTCGTTTACCCTTTCAATAAAACCGAAATATTCTTTAATATTAATTATTTTTTTGATTGTCAATAAATTATTAATATAAACCATTATCAATTAATTTAATTTAATGAATTGAAGAATGTAATGTAAAATTTGTAACGTTAAACTTTGAATGATTTTTATAATCAGTGATTTTTGAATAATACATTATTATATTTATTTTGCAGAGTTTAATAATGCTCAGGAATGTTTTTACTTCTTGTTCTATACGAGTTTATTATGTATCAAGCCTATTATTTGAGTTTACTCTCAACATAAACAATGAAATTTACCCGATACTGCAAACCCAAGGAAGGACATCAACGACATAAAATTTCCATCGATACTGTCAACACAAAGCCACAGTAGCGATAAACAATTGTAACATACTAGTAATCAACAACTGAACTCTCTTAACTTTATAATGCGCAATACTGAAAAAAACACAAAATTTAGAAAATAAAATACGCCTGCCCTTTTATATAGATTTTACAAATTCACTATAACTAGAAAAATACAAAAAATCTACACAACAATCATGAGATTCATATAAAGTCTTATTAGCATATAGAATATAATAAGAAATATAAAATATAAAGTCTGCATTTTAAAAATTACTATTTTATTTTTTATTTTTAAAAAGAGAGAAAATTGAAAACTCATGAAGTTAATGATAGATATATTAAACCCTAAAATGTAGGAGATATATATATATGAAAAAAAAATTCACAAAAATTTAGAGATAGTATCATCAACCAACACCATTAAAGAAACTAAACTGATTAAACCACCGGCCCCTGAACACACCTTGACACCTGCATTGAAGCTATCACATAGATAAAATGTGAAAGAGAGAGATCGCCGTTCCGTATATATATTAATATTGTATCTCTTAAAAAAGAGTTATAATGGATACTCAATTGATTGTCTTGCTTGCAATCTGAAGCATGAGGCGTAGAAAGTGTTGATCGATACATATATTAATGGATAAGCTGTTCAGTCATTTTGCCCAAAATTTCGTACATTAAAAAAAAAAGTGTCGTAAGGTATAACATTATATCGTTTAATTTGTGTTTACCATTACGTAATAAAATTGAAAGCCGGAGTATCAGTAAAGCAGCATATACAGAGACAGGGATCAATATTTGCAAGCAATGTCCATTATGTGCTCTTCCTATCCATACAACAAGTATATAGTTATCAATATATATTGGAGTTATGTCTTATCAGTAACTTAAATATACTGTATCGAATATTGTATTAATATTAGAGGTGTTATGTGCTACTGCAAGTACACTTTTTGAATTTAATATAATTTACTTTATATTATATATAGTTTGTTCAATGAGTTTCTACTTTTTTTTATTGTTATACTATTCCTGTGTGTTATATTTCACTATATTATAGAAGATAGATCTCTATATATAATATAAAGGTATGAAATTGATTGGTATTAAAAGAGGTTGAGGATACCACGCCAAGAAACCCTATCCTATCTATGGTTCCAAAAGGAAAAGATTCCTGAACTACTATTACTACTGCGACATAAAAACTGATTCTATAATTAAAGAATATAATAATACTTAATTAAAGAATATATTAATTAGAACTATTGAAATAATTCTTCTAAATTCTTTCCGAAATGTCAGAATTTATCTCTAAAGATATATAAAATAACACAAAATTAAAGAAATTATATACTGCATGTATCTATTTTATTTTTATGTATAAAAAATAATCTGCCGGGGAAAATGAGTATAGTTATATTATTTTAGACTCTCTCCAATGTTAAAAATTTGAAATATGCAATTTAGAACAGAACAGAAAAAGCTATATGTTTGAACAAAAAAAAATATGTCATTATTGTACATTTGATGGTTAACTTTCATGTATTAAGTAGTTTTACTTTTATTACAAATACATGATTTGTTCATCTATGACATTAAACAGGCTATTATAATGCCAGAAGGAGTAATGGAAAATTAATAATATTAATTTATATAAATTGTTATCCGTTATTATTGATTTAAAATATAAACAATTTTTATAACTAATTCATCCTCACGTTATTAATTCTACATTTTTGTTGTAATGTAATTATCAACGATGTTCAAAATAAAAAGGCTTCATCAAAAGTGAAGAGGAGAGTCTCTAAAGAATAATAATTACCACTCCTCTGTTTTCCAAATGGATTCTATTACTAATTTTTTAAAATAAATTTATGATTCCTCAGAGTGAACCACATGACGTAAAAGGTCTTCAAAAGAGCCTCGCGTGTATGTGAAGCCGGACCTAGCAGAGGGGTCTCCCCCGTATCATTTATATATGAGTTATTACCATATAAATGCGATATATACTGAACATATTCTTCAGTTACTGACTGATTTTAGTACTAACCATCAGGTCCACTATACTATTAGACTAATATAACATCCTGTCTCAGTAAATAAATATATAACAACTGCTTCGACGCACTACTAGATATCTATCTACTTAGCATTATCGAGAGTGAGTATAAAGGTACCTCTAGATTAATACTCTTGATCAAATACGAAAACGTATCTAGATATATTATATTGATAACTATCATAAATATTAATTAGGACCTCACATTCTGCATACCCACACGGTTGTACTCATTGCTAATTATTTCATTACATTAAGAATAAAAATTCCAATCAACCTAATAAATCTAAATTACTAATATAGTTAAAACACCAAAGCAAATTGTCTTGGCTGTTTAATTATAAATATTCCACCAAAGTATAATTATATAGACATAGCCCCTAGTTAGCAAATTAAGTGAGAGGTAAAATTTTATTTTAAATTTTTTTAAGTCTCGAGCTGCTCTTCCCTTTATCAGGCGACCTACCCATGAAACAACGACCATGCACGATAACACACATCACGATCCACACACCAACTAACGAACTACAAAAGCAACACAACACCACCACATTAACTATCTATCACCACACTATGCCGGACACATACTATATATAAATTAATAATTCTAAACAAAATATAGTTTTCCACACCATCCATTGAGAGATAACCATATGAAGGTACTAACCGCTTATTTATTTTTTTAATTGGCTTCCCCAAAAGGTTAAGATCTACACAGTTTTTATTATTGTCATATTTAATTACATTATATATCTAAAATACGAGGATCATTAATATTTTACCAAACTCCTGTCAGCTGCTACTACTTTATGTAATACTCCTATCAATAATTTTTACTTACTATTCTATTATATAACTGAATTATAGAAAGTAGTTACAGCTGCCTTCAATTATCGAGTTTTTATTAGTGAGTTGTATATATTATTCATAATTTGAATATGCAAGCATTATATAACTTCAGCAAAATAATACAATATAGCACACGATAACTATGAGAGTTTCTGCTTATTCATTATTATCATTTAATTCTTATTACCTTTTATCGTATCTTTAATTCACAACCCCATCCATTACTTCCCCACCACATGTTGGCAAAACAATGAATGAACGATAGTAAACTATAATTATTATCTTGGAAAATAAAAACCATAATAGAAATGTGTAAAATATTAAGAAATACTAATATTCTATAACAGAAATCGACCAATAATAATAAAGTGAATAGATAATAATTAATATCAATGGTTAGCTAACATATCATTTAAATACTAATACATAACTAACCACATAATGTTAACTTATTCAATAATTCCCATATCAAGTGTATCTCATCTAATAACACTAATATAACATGTATTATAGAACCTAATATATTCTTTCAAATCTAATATCATATTAAATGAGACTAATAATTATCTACAATACTTAATAATAATAATAATAAACATCATATCATCTGCATGTCAGACTTAGGTGAATTATAACTAGCAAAAAGTAGCATTACTTAGTTATATCTTAATAATAATAATAATAATAATAATTAATAATAACTCAATAATAATAGCCTACTACTTCAATAGTAATAGATAGATTCAACTAATCCATCACGAGTAAATATGAGAAGAAAATATAGAGATTCACATATATCATCTTACAACAAATTCAATATCTAAGGAAAATATATATCATATAGCGTATTAATTCTTGAAAGCATCAACTTATCTAGGAGAACGCCTAAAAATCTAGTGATTGTGGATAACAACTAGTTTAGTGACAGTCTTGGCGCAGACAGAGACCTCGAATAAAACATGCAACTTAAAAATATCAACTCATCTCCTAAGAATATAACATCTAATGATATCTCTTATGACTTACTATAACAATCTCTAATATTAAATTGAGAATAGGTTAGTGTTACTGCACCACTCATTAAAAAAAAACCAATATCAGTTATGCACGATATCCCAGAACATACCCAATTTGAATACACACAGATAGAATATTATCACTCTTATCTACCTCTATGAAGTGGCAGCATCCATTTTAAGAAATATAAACTAGTCAATATTCTGTTACTTCAAAGTATCAATAAATACTATTAACCAACACTCAAAATTAAAACCAAAAATATGAATTATCTATTAATGTCTTTAAATAATTGTATGTATAGAAAGGTATGTTTGTATGATTGTCTTTTTCTCTATGAAATTCTATTTAAGAGAATCACTATATATCGAATCCCTGTTTACCAATTTTATTACGTACTACCTCTATAGTTCAACATACAAGAGAAATATTTCCAGATATAATCTTAGTATTGAAAGCAATCGGTGAACAGCAGAAGAGCAATGAAAATAAGCGCCTTCCAATGTTCTCACACTTATTTATATGTACATAAATTTGTGTATCAAGCCAGCATCCATCGAGATTTAATCCAACTTCCATCTAATAAGAAATGTACTTGAACCCGACACAAAATCCTATCGCTTTTCAACTTTGCCGATAATTTCACAGGCCATATTTTCGTACCCAATTTTCAATTGACTTTGGCTACTTCTCCTAGCTGTATGCAAAAGTGTCTCTAACAAAAACATCTAGTCCCCGAGCACTGTCATGCCGTAATATTAGTAACGTCCACATTCACATAACCATGGTTTTTCTCCACAATTACACAACTTACCATATCTTGGTATAAAGACTCTAACTTGCGATACCTCGACCAAGTATCCATATATCTAAAATAATCTCGAGCTCTCTAACAAGTACAAATCTCCAGCTTCCTCATCTACCCTAGAGAAATACCTAATCGTAGCACAACATCAATTTTATTAGACCTTGTTCAACTATCATATATTGCGGAAACATTATTCTATACGCTTCCTAAACCAAGTCACAGAATAAGATGAGATAAACTGTTTATCAAATCACAACTCAGCTTAATCTAAAAATGTCCGTAATCTATACACTGGCGCTCTGCAATTGCTTTACAAACAGCCTAGCCACAAGCTCAGTTGATAAACGATTTCCTCATAAACTTAACACTATTCTTACTCCAAAATCGATCATATTTTATTTCCATCTTATATAATCCAACTATAGTTCTTAAGCGGTTAGTCAACGGTGTCAATTAACATGACTTTATAAACATTAACAGTTATCACTCATATTATCTAGACGTAGCTTTTTAATATCCGAATGAAGATATATTTGCCAAGCTTCGGGCTCATTGAGGTCCTCAGTTATTTATTCCTAATCTTGTGCGGACTGCCCAAAAGTCCCGTATGTAGGCCAGGATCTTGCTAACTTAACACATGCTTCAAGGCTTTGATAGGTATTTATCAATAACTATACCTGGCTCTAGCTCTATGCCCAGGCTTCGATGAATCGACTCATTACAAGGTGATAAGTCACTACCTGACTGCTATCGCGAACAAAAATCCTAGCTCATTTCCATAAGCCCAACATCACTAACCCAGAGAGCCCATCGAGACTGTACCTTATCCTTCCAATATAGAGCCGTATGCAAATTTCCTTTCTATTCCCGGTGTGCTGTTCTCCTCGTCCCTCTTGCAGATGCTTTTGTCATCTTTTGGAACGACTTTTCCTAGGCTAATAATCATTCTCTCGTCGAAGAGTCCTCTCATATGATAACCCACCCGACACTTTTTATCGTGCAACTTAATCTACAATGTTCTATACACGTCACATAAAATAATAAAAATTATAAATTTGAAATATATGTATTTAATACATCAAGTAAGAAAATTCAATAAAAGGAATTTAAATTTGAAATATATCGTACTTATAATACACTCTATCTTCTTCGTATTATTTTTATAAAACTCTACTTCTTTTTATGTTAAGAATTAAGCTACTGATGTTAAAAGAATTGAAAATTTATATCTAATTTACACAAGATAACTTTAAGGGGTAAGTTTAGAATTCTTTAAATGTTACAGTTTATTGTTTCTTTGCAAATATTTCATTGTTCAGTTTTGCTTCTCTTTTATCATTGTTATAAGCAATTAAATACTATATTAATTATATTATATTATGAGTTTTTAATTATAAATTTATATTTTTATAATATTGTTTTATATTTTTATACTATATTGTATTATACGCTGATCACGTGGAAATGTTTATATATAATAAGTAATTATAATTATTATAATTATTATAATTTTTTAGAATTTTAAAAATCCTATTATAATTAATATATATTTTTATTATTTATCAATTGATTTTAATTATATTCATTATTAAGATATTAAGTATTATATTATATAATTATTAATTAAATTAATATTAATTATATAATATATAATATTAATTAGATATATATATTGTTATTATTATTTAATTATTAGTATATTTATTAATATTAAATATTAATATAGATTTATTAATATTATATATATAATTATATATTAATTAATTATTTATATATTATTATATATTATTAATTATAATTATTTATTAATTATATTATTATTATATTTAATTTAATTATATTATTTTATTATATTTTAACATTAATTTTAATTATATTTAACTTTCTAATAATTATTTATATATTGTAAATATTTAAATTTATATCTTATTTTAGTGAATGATGGAGATTCGTGAGTATAATACTATCGCACGAAAATATGTCGTGTACACTATATTTGTAAGATGATAATACTTACAACCTATACTGTCGTCTTTTTTCTTATAAAGTAGGTTCCCATAAAACAAGTCTATTATATATATAATAAATATTATCAGTATAAGTTAGTGATGAGATAATTGATTTCCTAAGCTAATGAGGTTATGGTATATATTGTGAAATTTAATATTAAATAGGTATAATTGTATGAATAAGTGAATTCTCAAGTTTACAAATTAAAAAACCAATATATAGACAAAAATAGCTCCTCCTCACTATCCACTATATATAATTTAAATTAAATTTAAACACTAAACCAATCACATACAACTTTATTTATATCTTATATAATAAACATATCTATTCTAATACTATCTCCTAAATAATTATTGCTTCATTAAAATTGATAAAAGATTCAGAAATACTCAGAACACGCGTTGCAATCGTACCGAGGGATAAAAGCGAGTTCCGTACAACCAAATAATGGTGTCTTGTTTTATAATAAAACCTTCCACCTTCAAAAAAGATATCCCAATCCGAAATATATATCTCAACAACTGCGGCTTGTGATACTGCTCCATTACTACAAAAAACACAACCACACAAACTATCTACAACACCACATCGAGCAGGACACAATCAAAACAATACAACAACATCACAGCAAGATTAAAAAAGTGCTATTAATTGAAAGATAGTAATAAGCTTATATGTATAATCTTCTTAATATTATTAAAGTTCAACTTTTCTATAATCCCTAGTTACTTAGTTAAACTGGCTCTTATTATTTATTTTATTATTATTATTATTATCAGCAATAAATTATATAATAGTAAACATATTGCTACTACTACCATAGTACAATAAAATGGATATGCCAAAAAGAGTCCCTTAATAGATATTCTAATGTAATCTCTATGGTCCTAATAATGACATTACCACACTCTAAAAATACTTACCCAACTTATAACTAATAGTACATATGGTTTATAATCTTTCAAAACCCATATGATGACATGACCTTGCTAAATTGCTGAACTCAACCCAATATAATAAAACAATAATAAACCAAAAAACTTATATAAAAAATAAAATGCCTTTACAATTTTATATGCCACTAGTTAGGCACAAACTGAATATAGTTTCGCTGGTTAACCTTTAAATATATAATATACATAACAATATGCACAATCCACTTTTTAAATCATTAAGATAATATATTAATAATATATATATATTATTATATATATATATTAATATATAATATATATATAATATATTATAATAATATATATAATATTATTAATAATTATATAATATATAATATCTATATAATATATATATATATATATTATATATATTATAATATAATATATATATTAATATAAATATTATATATATATATATAATAATATATATAATAATTATATATATAAATATAAATTAATATATTATATATACCTATAGAGAGAGAGATATAGAGATAGGAAACTAGTATAGAGTAAGATAGATATAGTATAGAGAGAGTAAGATTTTATTCCAGTAGCACTTATTACAAATATTATAATACCATTTCACGTCAAGCTCACGTTTGTTAAGATGAATATATATTAAGTACCTGCATTGTAATCAGTGAAGCTTAATATATCTTCCAGACAAATATAATATTAATATCCTAAAAATTTTCTTTAAAAGATTTGTTTGGAGATCCTATGAATTGTAAAGTAAAGGTCCGCACTATAAATCTTTATATTGATTTCATGGCAATACGATTCAACATCTTATAATAGCAACAAAAAAAATAAATATAAATATAAATAAAGAAATAATAATTATAGTAAAAAAATATCAAACTATATATGCCTACCAAATAAAAGACATATTGTACCCTAATTATTAGTGAAGATAGATATAAATTATAACTAAGTAGCAATAATTCCTATCTAAGGAATCCGGTATAAAAGAAAGGTATCATAAACCTGACCTCACTGGCTTCTCAGAATCACTCAATTCATTCTTAATCCTTATTGTTAATAGCCACGGTATGATACCTACCTAATATATAGATATATAAATAATATATATATATATATATAATATAGTAATATAAAAATTCAAATAATAATTATATTATTTATAATTAAATATTAAATAAAAAATTTATAAATATATATAGATTAATAATAGTTACATGTATATAATTATATATATGAATAAATAGTCTATATATACATAATATATAATATATTAATTAATATTAATATATATATATATAATATATAATAAGCAAAGTTTTTATTTTTCTTTGACAATAGTGAGTTATTGTAGACTAGGTAATATACTTAAATATTTATAATTGAATTAATCTACCAAGGCACATGATGTCTCTCAAATCTTTTATATTAATTAATAATATTAATATATTATTTATATTTATATTATTCATATATAATTATAATGATATATTTATATTATATTAATTAATATAATATTATTAATTATTAATATAATTATTAATATTATATATATATAATAGTTACTTATATAATATATAATGAATAAATTATATTATAAATCAATTATGACTTAATTTAAATAATTCGTTTAATTATATATATTATATAAATTTAATTATTATTATTATCTATTTTAATATAATATTATAATATTATATTATTAATTATAATTATTATTTATTATTATTATACTATTATTCGTATATTATTATAGAGTATGTATTTTGATATTTAAAAATATATAAACGAGTTGTGTACCAGTTGTTTAAAAATAATAAAACTATATAATGAATGTATTTTGATTATAAATATATAGACAAGTGATAGAGTGCTATACATATGATATAAATGAATAAAGAAAACATATTTAAGTGTGATGCGTTCTTGGCATGTATTTATCTATTATCTGACTGTTAAAAATTTCCATTACTCATACTATTTTGCGATTAACGATAATAATTCAACCACTTATTTTAATGATAGCAATGTGTCATGAGTAAGCGAATTATCGGGAGAGACACAATGTATCGATAAATTCAATATGCATAGATGTAATAAGCGCTTCTAAACTTTGAAAAAATGTATAGCGAAAATAAGTATAATATCAGTTTATGTACTACCAAAACATTAATCATAACAATTTTATTTATGCTCTGTAAGCAACTCCAAGTATTAACCTTTTACGACCTTTTTGCAAAATAGTAATTACTACTTTTTTTAATTAATACATTTCGCCCCATATTATGAATTATATCTTAAAAGAAAGATTATCAATTGTGCATCAATTATATTATATAAATTATATATATATTATATATATATATATATAATATATATATATAATAGAATTATATATATATATATATAAATATAATATATATTTTATTTTAGAATATAATATATTAATATATAATATTATAATATATAAATAGTAATATATATATATATATTATATATATTAAAATAATAAATATATATATATAAATAAATATTATATTATATAATACTATATATTAATATAATAGTTATAATATATATATATTAAATATATATAATATATAATACTTAATATAGTATTATATATAATTATATATATAATATATTATATATATATATATATATATATATATATATATAAAATTATATATTATATATATATTATATATATTAATATATATAATATAATATATTAAAATATATTAATATATAATAATTATAATAATATATATATATATATAATTGCAAATTTTTTTGCTGAGACACTTTTTATTTTAGATATATATATGAGCTTCTTGTCAGCAACCTTTGCATCCAAATTTTATAATTTAAAATTATGTATACATAAGTAGTGTGTATGATAACTAATAACATAAACATCTGAAACATTGAAGTTTTCATTTTTCGTGACCTATAAAGGATCACATAAGAATATCATTGTTGGATTTAAATGACTTTATCTTTTTAAGATCATTAGATAAATAATCAATAGTGTTATCTGAGGGCAGGTATGAACCGAGGTGTTTTAACTTAGATTTTTGTTCTTGTTCATTTAAATTTCTATTTTATATATATATATATATATATATATATATATATATATATATATATATATATATATATATATATATATATATATATATATATATATATATATATATATATATATATATATATATATATATATATTTATATATATATATATATATATATATCTATATATATATATATATATATATATATTAATATAACTTAATATATATATATATATATATATATATATATATATATAAATAAATATATATATATATATATATATGTAATAATAATATATATATATATATATATATATATATATATATATATATATATATATATATATATATATATATATAATATATATATAAATATATATATATATATATATATATATATATATATATATATAATAACCAATATAATATATATAATATATATATATATATATATATATTATATATATATATATATATATATAATATATATATATAATGTATATATATAATATATATATATATATATATATATATATATAATATAATAATATAATATATATGTATATATAATAATAATAATATATAATATATATAATAATAATATATATATATATATATATGTTATATAGTTTTTCTCACAATTTGTTTATTTAGGATCTTTCCATTTTATTTTAAGCAAAAGTTCTGATTTAGTTCTAAATTGTTTCAATTACATGAGCAAATTGGTGAACCTAATAATTGACGAAGAACCAAAATTAAAGTGTTTGAAAGAAACATATAAAAGACAAAAATAATGAAGCTATTTAATTGAAGAAGCTATTTTAAGCCTGCAAATTTTATCTTCTTGTTTTAGCTCTGGTGGTGTACTATCTGCTGGTGAGTGTACCAATTTTTTTGCAATAAAGGTGGACGTAACGCCACTTACATTGGTTACACGACGAATACACTTTTGTAGCGTATGTTCCAGCACAAGTACAGGCCAAGTAAAATACAACAACATATGCAAGTAGAACATGCAAAATCACACAACAACGATATAGTGAATTAATTTTAAAATTTTCCATAAAAAGAATAAATTTTTTGAACTTAGACTAGCAGTGTTCCTTCTTATAAGAAAACATAGACCAGATATTAACATACATAAAATATAACGAAATGTTCGATCACCTTAACATTTTTACTTGTGAAGAAAGAAAAAAAGAAAAAAAAAAAGAAGCTCTAAATTATGAACTTCATATTTTTAATTTTCGGATATTTTACATGTTAGTTTTATATCATACTTATTATATTTCTAATAATTGCATTATTTCAATTTCAATTTTAGCTTCTTTGCTAAAATAAAGTAATACATATCCCTGGAAATGTCCAACGTGAGTGCATGAAAGCTCTGATTATTACAAAGGCGATAACTTTGTATGTATGTATGTATGTATGTATGTATGTATGTATGTATGTATGTATCTATGGGTGACTGGAGAGATGAATTGATGGACATATGTACTTTCTTTTTCATGTGTGTATTATTATTATTATTATTATTATTATTATTATTATTATTATTATTATTATTATTATTATTATCATTATTATTATTATTATTATTATTATTATTATTATTATTATTATTATGTTGCTGTTGTTGTCATTTGTAAGTTTTTCTCTTGGCGATAGTTTTGTATTTTGTGTTCACTTTACTTACATACGATTTTATGAATATATACTTTTTAACTAATCGCAGAGAGATAAGTGAACGCTTTTACCTCATTCTTTATGGAATGTCGTACCCGGCATCATTTGGGCTGATGGAGGTGTGTACCGCACCACTTGTTAGTGATTCGAAACACAAAACCTTTACAAAAAAAATTATGATAATAGTAGATACTTTACCAATAGCAAAATACACTACTTTAAACTTTAATATTTAGAAACAATAAATACATTTGGCAAATAAATAACTTCGGTACACAGTAAAGCAAACCATGGTAGTTCAAAATTGATAAATAATTTTAGGATAGGAGATAATAAAATTCATGGAGTCAAACATTACAGTATATTAATAAACTCTATAATAAAATTTTATAACTGTTAATGACTTTCCCAATACACCCGAATCTTTCTGTCAATCTCCTACCAACTGTAAACATAAGAAATAAACTAATTAGCTTACATAAAAAAAATATAAATAAAAAAAATATAAATCATTTGTTTGAGCTATATCAATTCAAATTGCAGTCTCTTCACTTACACAAAATTAGGAAAATTTACAGTAAACTAAACTATATACTATATAATAACCAGTAAGTAGGAAATTTAAATTGAATCTCAAGTTTAGCATCAATTAATGGAAATAAAATTCAGATTGCATTTTCTTACCTTGTTGGTGTTTAACGGACGCTTTACACCCTTAGTTCTTCTGCCGACCCTCACCAATGCTCCCCAACTCACGAGAGGATGAGTTTTTATTTTTATAGCTACTACACTTCGTGTCTTCTTGTGGCTTGTTGTCAGCATTCATAGATGAAAAATTACTTAATATGATTGCTTATGTCTTATGAGTATCACTTTAATTTAAGAAAGCACTTCTCCAAATAAAGATCCTTAAATTGCTAGGTAAGCACAAATTCAGAGAACCATACCAGTTGGAAAGAAGAAAGGTCTCTGATTTAATATTTATTTTGGTGTAGGTTATCAGTTTGACTGCATGGGAGAGAATTATTTACTGACCAACCAACCATTTCAAGGGGAAAAAATCAATCATTAAAGATTAAAACCATAGTTTAATTTAATTTTTGTACACTACCCTACATCATGTTTGGTTCTATAAAAAGAGTTGCCCCGCGCCTAGCGCGTCCCTTCGGAAACAAACCTCATGGGCTCGTCAATATAATTTAAACATGGAAACTATTAATTTGCCTCGGAAAATTGCTATCTCTTTTGGTACTGACGATTCATGGACCACGAATTTGGAACCACTCTTGTACATTGCTGCTTTGAATCCTTTCCCCTCATCTGGTGAATCTCTGCCAAACCCCGGAGATCTTTTACTTGTCACATCTTTAATTCCCATGTGCCCTAACGATTGTTGCAGCCTCAAAGAAGAACACCACTTCTTCGTCGTCCTAATTTATCTATTCCTCATGCCGCTCTTCCCCCGGACTATCCGCACACAAATTGTTCCCGATGAACTTTTTATCAAGATCTACCACGTCAAGTTACACATTGATCACAGAACGATCGCTACTGGCGACAATTTAGAAAAAGCTCTAGAAGTTGAGGATCTTCCCCTTACAGTAATGAGGAATAGGTTCCTGCTCGTCCAAATTATCACCCGAACCCAAAACTCCCTTTTGTCTACTCTCACATCACTGGGAGGAATACCACTCATTACTACCAAAGATGATGTATGAAATATCTCCAAAGGACCATATATGATACCGTGGAGAAAATTGAAGACCTTCACGTCATTTTAACCTTTAGCACTATTTCCACCTTTGAAGGTGAAGATCGAAGATCGGATTTAACAACTACAACATACGCTCTTTCATCCCTCGCCCCAGAAGATGCTTCAAGTGTCAAAGGTTTGGCCATCCTAGAAACTATTGTAGAGATCCAGAAGACATATGCGTTACATGTGGCGAAGACTTTCATCTCCCCTGTACAAATGATCTACACTGTATTATTTGCGGGAGATCCCACAGCGCCTCTTCGTAAAATGCCCATCTTACCTGTTTGAGCAGGAAACACTAGAATAATGTACACTTCATAAGTTAAGACGCTAAAGATCTTGTAAGTGAGAAATATCTCTACCAGCAGTTACAATCTTAAGCTGCCATCACCACCAGCCGCCTGTCACACCTTAGTTAGCAACTCATAACGTGGATCGGAAGCAACCAGTTTACTAGCCTTCCAACCAGGTAGCTGCTGACAGCACTATTACTCACACTGATATCCGATTCCACAGAGTTGAGCCAGAGACTGCTCCCCACAAAATACTTCTGGAGCCTTTCCCCACCAGGGACCGGTCTCTCCTACTCCCTGTGGATTCACAAAACCAACGAAAGAGGCCAGCGTGAACGTCCCACAATCAGTCTCCCACCATCACGCTCCCCGCCCGATCGAGTTCCATTGTGTTCATTCAGAAGGAGGAGAAACAGCAACCCAGAGACTATTACCTAAAATACAGAATATCAGAGTTTCTGGATAAAGATACATCTGTCTCTATCAAAGAAAAGGCTCCAACGAAGAAACCTCGCAGCCACTCCACTTCTAGAATTAATGACCAATCGCTAGCATTGATTAACTAGTACCTCTCCACCCACTCGCTGGATTACTCCAGCTGATCTGTCTTCTCTCCCAACACCCGTGGAATTCCACAATGTACTCGTAGACTCTAAAGGTTTCAACAACTTGGTAGACCATATGGACTTCTCGTCCACGGAGAATCCTAATGAGATGGTCTCTCTTTATGATGCATCCTCTGTTCTAGGAGAGGTGAATGGAAAACTGCTCGCCTCAAAAGTAGGAAACGTAATAAATGCTTCCCCAGTATTAACGCTACAGAAGCAAGACATGAGAACTCCCAGTTTCCGGGTTGATCCGTCGATCCCCGACCCGGGATCTTCCACCTCCCGGCTCATTGACAGACCCACCAGCTTCTACATTTGTGCTTCACAAAATCTCTTGGAATCCCTGAGCATCTCCCTGACACCTCTATCGGGGCTGCTTTTCTTGGCGATCCAACAGAATCTTCTACAGCTACTGGAGATGAAACCACAGTTGTCAGAGAAACCTACTTCTTTCCTCGAGTCACCTTCCTGTACTCTATCTGGAGATACAGTTGCCAACTCTGAAACTGTTTACTCTGCAGATATAGATTAAGCTCCCACTCCTCCTCATTCTCTTTCTGTGGGACCACTCGGTGACCAGATTTGTCCACCCACCGAATTGGACATGATTGAGAGCTGTCTAGCTCGTATTAATGGTGAGGCCTATTCACTGCCCATAAAAGGTGACACTCCCCCGAAACTGGTACACCCAAAGTCGTTTTATGACTACTCATTGCCACCTGGATTTACTGTTCCTCCTCATCAGACCACACCCCTCAATCTCAAAAGTGACGTCTCCTCTCCTGAAACAGCAACAAATCACATAAAAACTAATGTCTCCAGCAGACTATCCTTATAACACCTTTATCATCATAGCATGTCCATTTTCTTTCAGTAGAATTGCCGAAGATGCTACTCGAACTTCGAAGAACTCATTCGACATATAGAATTTTGTGCCCTAAAGTGCATTTGTCTACAGGAGCTCTGACTGCACCATCGTGACTGCTTCCAGCAATCAGCGTATAAATCCCCACTGACATCCAAAGATCTCGTAGCCATCGACAAGGTGGTAGTGACTATTACCTGATAGATCTCTGTGAATTAATGCCAAGTCAAACTTTGGAATCTTACTCTCGCTGGCGTTATGACCGAACTTGGTGGGTTCCCTTTTGCCACTTGACAGCCATCCCACTCTCTCCTCTCAGTGAACAATTTCCGACAGCAGATGCTGCCTTTCACTTCTTTTAGCAGGTGATAGTCTCCGCAGTTGAAGTTTACATCCCTCGGTCTTCGGCAGGCAGGAGACTAGTCACTCATTGGTTTCCCAAGACTATGCCCAGGCTGACCGAGAAAAGAAGAAACTATACAGGCATTACAAAAAGAACACCAACACTGTCAATTTTATAATTTACAAAGCAGCAGAGATAAGATCTTGTTGAATTAACCTCCAAACTCAGAATCAGTATTTTTGTCCGTATACCTCAAAAGTCAACTCACCAACTTTTTCTTCAGTATATAAAGTTGTTCAAAAAATATCGGATCTCTCCAAAGGCCCTGATATCGTTTCCGTCCCTGTTGCTGTCGCAGACACATTAGTACATAATTTCGTTAGCCATTTAAACTCTTTCTGCTATAATGAAGCCTTCCCAAAAAATAAGAAATGAAACTGAAACACCGGACTTTTCAACGAAGAAGGTGGGGGGTGCGAATACATCTACAATCCTCTTTTTACATTGACAGAACATCAAATTGCACTGGAAAATTGCAAAGATATATATTACATAATGCTATGTCAAGTCAACCCATCTGCAACTGAGTTGTTTGTTAGATCTGTACAACATAATCTGATCTGAAAATACCTTTCCGTCTGTGTGGACAACAACTTATGTGATTCCCATCCCGAGAATCGGAGACCGACTTCACAGACTTGTCACACCTTTAGGGTGGTGGAGAAAATAGTGGCTGGTCTCCTCCTTCCAATTCTTGAAAGTTTCAAAACTTTTTTTTAACTTTCGATTCGGATTTCAATCATTTCATACTCGTCGCTTTACTGCAAACCCGTTGCTGAGAATAGACCATGATATCCGAAGGGCCTTTTCGAATGACAAGATGTTGATGGGTGTTTTTTTCATTTCAAAATGGAATGAATCTCACGGCTTTCACTTCTCAACTGCTTAAACCACAGCCATATTATTTCTGAAAAAGGTGAAAAGAGGTGTTCGCCGTATACGATTTCCCAAACCGAACTTTATAACTTTATACGGTCCGCTTATCCATGTTGATTCCCAGGTCAGATTTCTGGGTCTTATCTTGGGGGGTCGTGTGACCTATACACCTTACATCAAACACCTAAAAGGATAATCTTATCGCGCCACCTCACATCAAAACTTGTGGTGCAGATCTTTACATTTCTCTCATCCGACCAAGGTTGGAATATGACTGCATAGTGTATGTAAAAGCTTCTTTAACTCTCTTGACTGTTGGACCCGATCCAAAATGAGGCAGTGCGCGTAGCAATGGTAGCTTTCAGATCCTCACCTAAGGTGAGCCCCGAAGTTAAGGCTTATGTAATGACGCTCTCTTTGCGAAGAGAATGCCTCATGTGTATCAGTTTCCTTCGCTTTCAAACTTCTGTATCGTCTGGCGTGTCTCCGATATTGCTAGAAGTGATCCAGAATCCTCTATATTGACCGTTTGCAACCATTGTCCACAATAGTTTTGATTTTCTCAATATAATCTTGCATAAGATGCTGTCGTTCACTTATGACGAGAGTTACACACTTTGGCCATTTCCAGTTCCATCTAAATGTCTGGCCCAGTCCTTCCTATCTACAACCAATCTTGCTATCACCGATAATTCTAAAGTAGCGCTTGACCAATTCTGTATATATATATATATATATATATATATATATATATATATATATATATATATATATATATATATATATATATATATATATATATATATATATAACTTTATATATAATATATATATATATATATATATATATATATATATTCTATATATATATATATATATATATATATATATATATATATATATACTATAATATATATATATATATATCTCTCTTCATAGAATTGAAAAAAATTTGCGAATGAATTTAGTTGAATTATATTTTGCCATGAACCAATTTTTAGTCAACGTCTTCCGAATAAAAATAAATAAAAAAGAAATGAAACGAAAATGCAAAACGGCTTCCAAATTATTCACATTTTTCATTTTATTCCACTTTTAGTCTTTCCTATATTTTATTTATTTATTTATTTATTTATTTATTTATTTTTTATTTATTTATTTTATCGTGTTCGCGCAGCAACAACTATTACCCTTTGAAATATGACTGGCCACATGTTCCTAATATTTCACACACACACCCATACACGCACACCCACCTATATATATATATATATATTATATATATATATATATAATATATATATATATATATATATATATATATATATATATATATATATATATATATATATATATATATATATATATATATATATATATATATATATATATATTGATTTTTGTTATGGTGTTATAGTCTTGGTGTAGTAACTTAAGACGTAACATAGTGATAGGAACTAATGCTAAGGAAATTTTGTGGATTCTTCCGGCCTCAGCACCAGTATGTGACCTTGTCACATACGCCTCCTTTCCCTACATTTTCCAAATTAATTATCTATATTTGTAATCCTCTTCCTCCGCAGCACAGGTTTTATTTATAGGGGTAGCTGGGTTTGGGTTCCGCTACTATATATTTTACCCTAGAAATGATCGTGCATGCCACGGATTCCCGAGGCATGTTTGAGCACCCTACCCCCAGTTATGGGGAAGCAAGATATATATATATATATATATATATATATATATATATATATATATATATATATAATAATAATAATAAATAATAATAATAATAATATATCCTGTATATATACCTTATATAATAATATATATATATATATATATATATATATATATATATATATATATATATATATATATATATATATATATATATATATATATATATATATATATATATGCTATATATATATATATATGAGTTACATTGTATTTCCAAACTTGGGAGCTTTTTCCAGGAAATTTAAAACCAACCTGTGTAAAACTCTCGTTGAATTTTGTCAAAATATTTATTCATATATATATATATATATATATATATATATATATATATATATATATATATATATATATATATATATATATATATATATATATATATATATAACCTTTATATACTAAATATATATATATATATATATATATATATATATATATATATCCTATATATATATATATATATAATAATAATATATATATATACTATATATATATATATATATATATATAATGTCTATATATATATATATATATATATATATATATATATATATATATATCATTTTAATATTTTTTGGGGAACTGACTTAAAAGTTTTAAAAAATCTCCCCTTTTCTCATGCAATCGAATATTGTATATTTATATTCTTGTGGAGAATGTAATTGAGGAATATACGTTTGGCGCAACTAAACGACCTATGAAAGGCGCATTGATGAACGATAGAGGGGAGTAAGTTATAAAACCTGCCACAAATACAGATTGACAAATCATGTATTCTCAACAGTATGGTCAAGTTCACACCTTTGTAGTAAAGTTTTTCTTCCGACTCGGCAAACCTGATGAGAGTGACTCTTAGGACTTTTTGTGCGTCCTCCTTTATTGGAGCTTTTTCTCTGGGTTAAATGAATTAAACAGTAAAAATTATTTTAACAAACAAGCCATTAAATAAACTGAACACTGGTCATTTTACTCTTTTATACGATGCGAGTGCATTTATTCTACTAAAATTGCTCCCCTAACGTAGAGGCCAATAAATGGTCCCTCAGATGTCATCTGATAGAGTTTCTTTAAGGATCGGGAAGGGCATATAAAACGTTTGCAGGAGTCGTCAAAAATAAAACGTAATTCTTTTAATTATAATAAAAGGTCCCACATGACAGCTTGCAAGTTCATCTCCAATTTCTTGTATTTTAAATATAATTTCGCCAATGAAATTTATTTTATAATTTCTTTATTCAAATACTTTATATTTACCTATAATATATATATATATATATATATATATATATATACTCTATATATATATATATATATATATATATATATATATATATATATATATATATATATATATATATATAAATATATATATATATATATATATATATATATATTTTAATATAACGAGATCCACATATAGTGAAATGCGCCTTATTTTGTAATATAGTTTTTTTTAGCGATTTTCACATTCACTAAATGTTACCTCATTCCTTTTTAAATGATGTTTAGTCCGTATGTAGCACGCAAGACGCACATTTATCAACTATTTGTAAATAAGAGAGAGAGAGAGAGAGAGAGAGAGAGAGAGAGAGAGAGAGAGAGAGAGAGAGAGAGAGAGAGAGAGAGAGAGAGAGAGAGAGAGAGAGAGAGAGAGAGAGAGAGAGAGAGAGAGAGAGAGAGAGAGAGAGAGAGAGAGAGAGACTTTCTGTAGTGCACATAGTGACTGAGATACATGGCAAAGTGTCAAGATGGCTAACAATTCAAAGAAAATGCTTTGAAAAAGTTCAGGATAGAAATTCATTTAAGGTGCCAACAAGAGTATTTAATGGCTCAGTTTTAGATTCTTTTTCCACAAAATAAACTCGATGTTAAGAGTTTTCAGGTCTATAATGATACTGTACAGTTCAAAGTTCATTTGTAAAATTAGTAAAAGAAATTTAAAGGATAATGATAAAATGACTTTACTAAGATTTGTAAGTATGAATCTGTGGCTCATGAACTTGCTCTTTAAATGGTTTGAAAAATCATCTGAAAAGGAATTGTAAATGCTATTTTGAAGTATTGCTAACCTTTATGTTTTTTTATTTACATTGACCCAGACAAATGACATTCTCATTTCTTCATTAACAAAATGAAGAAGTGTTGTTGGATCTTATAAAATGCTTCAATTTTTTATTTCAAAACGAACATCACATTTTCAATATGATTAAGAATAGCTGCTATCTCTTATGATGGTGACTACAATGTAGTAAATATTGAAAGAGTAATTGAGAAAAATCTGATGACCTAACTAAACTTATAACAAATTTACTAGTGATTACAGATTTCAAAAGATACTGTATAAGGCTTTTGAAGAAGTGCAATATCTTGATTATTTCAAGCTACTCTGAAGCTTCAATAATTGCTTTAAATTTTTTTTCGAAATCGCAACAATCCATCATGATTTTCCACTCACCTGGTTTCGGACATTTATTTTCCTATTAAAAGAGTTGTCCACCGTAGAGACAATAATTTCAGTTTAATAATATATATTTAATAATATCAGTTTAATAATATAATAATATAATGTTAATCTCTCCTTGTTATGCAAGTATTTTACCATCAGACCACGATGAGTCATTAAAA
>JABUQX010093528.1:17500-25000 GCA_015478945.1 Trachelipus rathkii | reverse complement strand
ATTATTATTATTATTATTATTATTATTATTATTATTATTATTATTATTATTATTATTATTATTATTATTATTATTATTATTATTATTATTATTATTATGTGTTAACTGTAATCTAAATTCCCGTCATAAAGCAATAATATATATGTTATATATATATATATATATATATATATATATATATATATATATATATATATTTATATATATATATATATATATATATATATATATATATATAAAAAAATATTTTTATAATAATAATATATATATATATATATATATAAATATATATATATATATATATATATATATATATATATATATATATATATATATATATATATATATATATATATATATATATATATATATATATATATATATATATATATATATATATATATATATATATATATATATATATATATATATATATATATATATATATATTTTAGATTACTTCTTTTTTATATTTTTGTGTTTGAATTGAGTATAGTTCTTTTACCAATTAAATTATTAGCTTAATAGGAAATTGTTATAATTTTTTATATTTAAACATATATTGAACGGCCATTTTAAATATAGTCAGTCTCTCTGCTCATTTATTTATAGGGAATTGGTTTCCAAGTTGTCCGGGTTTTGAGAGCTGGAATTTGACAAATGAATTTCTGCGCATATTTTTCAAATTTTTTGTCCGAATTCGACAAAACAAAGGGCTAAGTGCAACATTTTTTAAGCTCTAAAAGTTTCATTTCGAGCATTTATCTCTGCCCTTTTTGTTATATAGATTCAAAAATAATCGGTAATTTCGACTATCGTGGAATCTCCTCCCGTAACCTTTTATGAAATGACTTCAAACTTGAAATATATACATATAAAACATGTATGTCCAATAATATTGTTCAGTTTTTCTATCATTCATACCGGTTCGTGACAAAGTCCAATTAAATTTTTATTTATCTTCATAAATGTAAATTCGCGATAACTTTAAATTATTCATGCTATCTTTGTGAAAATTTTCAAAATGTGTAAATTTAGATTAATTTCATTTTTACTTTTCAGTTGCATATGATCTAACACCAATGGTTGACTAAAGTTTTACGTTGATTCCAAAAATGATAATTTTGAAATAAATAAAATTTTACTCGTAAACAGCTGCAAAACGGTTAAGAGTTATCTAAATAAATAATGTGCATCACGCCCAATTACACATGCTCTGAAAATTTCATGATCGGATGAAGTGAAGCAGGCTCTGCTCATTGCAGTTTTAGCTCCAAATCGGAAATGGCCTTTAATTGTCTTCATTTTCAACTAATTTTGACCAAATATAAAGTAAAATTGCAGCTTTTTCTGACCCCTAAATCGTCGATTTTAGATATTTTTATGTCCATTGATTTTCTTTGTATTTTCATTTTTTGAAATAAAACATGTTTTTGGTATTTAGGTCTTCACGTCCTACAATTTTTCTCGAAATGATCTGAAATTTAAACTGAACAAAGATGGATCTATTACCTAACGATTAACAGAAACGCTTTCGTGATTTATAACACCAGATCCCAGCAATGGTGTATTTACGAACTCATCTTTTTTTTTTTTTTTTAAAATTGCGAGAAGACGGTGAATCAGAACAGATCATCACATCAATTCAGTGACATCAACCCCACCATATATGCCGACAACTCCAAAATGTTGATGGGGAGGGAAGGTTGAAGAGCTCTTTTTAGAAAGCCGCCCTCTTCGCTTCTCATGCCATTTTGATTTTATTTTTAAAAAGAAAACTGTTGTCTGGAATAGTTTTTCGGTGTGTGATTAAAGTAGAGCCTACTCCAGCATAAGAATAATCTGGAGATGAGCACGAATGGGGGCAAACCATTAGACACTGGTGTGCGATGGGATGGATATACCCTAACCTTCCATATTTGCCCAATTATAGGTGATCTCTTAGCTTCGGATACGCTACGGCCCCCCGATATATATATATATATATATATATATATATATATATATATATATATATATATATATATACTATATATAAATATATATATATATATATATATATATATATATATATATATATATATATATATATATATATATATATATATATATATATATATAATAATAATAATAATAATAATAATAATAATAATAATAATAATAATAATAATAATAATAATAATAATAATAATAATAATAATAATAATAATAATAATAATAATAACAACTTGTAACATATGTCTTGTCTCTCCCACGCCGCCCCCGATGTCCACAGTCCACACTATAACTATAACATCTTGGGGAAAAAAACACAACTTAATTAATGTTCCCATTACTCGTATTGTTGGATGTTAAATTTTTCCTGATATTTCTTAGAGTGGATCATCATATTGTTCCTCTATACAAATATGCTTCTCTTGACTCTAATGGGTTTCCAGAGTCTTTCGAGATTTATTTTCCCCCCAATCGATTGTTTGTTCTTTATGAGTTTAGGATTTTGTTTGTCCCTTTGTGAAGTACGTATTCTATTTACTAGTGAAATTCTCTCACAGTGTCTTCGAAAATTAAAGGGCTTTCCTGCTCATTAACTCACTCAATTTAATATTTTTCAGTCCGTCGAAATGTTCAAACACTTTCATTATATGACATATTACCTTATTACCGAGGATAAAGCTTTTCTCAACTGTTTTCTTGCATGCTTTCCTCTATTAGGATATATATATATATATATATATATATATATATATATATATTATATATATAGTCTCTATATAGATATATATATATATCTTTATCTTTATCTTCTTCATATATATATATATATATATATATATATAGTATATATATATATATATATTTAGTATATATATATATATATATATATATATATATATATATATATATATATATATATATATATATATATATATATACTATATTCTCCTCTATATATATATATATATACTATATATATATATATATATATATATATATATACGACGTATATATTAGTGACGTAATAGGATCTGACTCCGGCTGGATCATTTTCAGCTGGAACTTTCTTTAAAGTTTAAAGAATTGAAAAAAAAAAAATTCTAAAATTTCTGTTTAAAGTTTAATCTATTAGCTTAAAATTCCCACTTAAGTAAGATCCTATAAACGAAAATGGTCCTTATTAATCCTAACGCCTTTTCCGATTGCAAGGAAAATTTCTGAAAACGTCAAAAATATGTTATAATTTAATGAAAATTTTAATGATAACCAATGGAACCAACAATAAATTTTTTACAAGCACATTTGTCTATGGAGAAAATATTAAAAAAAATTAAAGTTTCAAATTTGTATGTAACTTACACGAAATGTTTAAATTGAGCTAAAAAGAAAGAAAAACGTAAAAAAAAAAAAAAATACTCGAGAAATGAGCTTGAAAAGTTATGAAGTCTTCAAATTTCATATTTACATGTAAAACCAATGTTACTTACACATATTTCTTTTTTTTAACTTTTTTGTATGTTACCATGATGTTGAAGCAATATTTTATAATTTTACCACCACTGAAGGGTCAAGGGAAATTGTAACGGAGCTCCCCCGTAGGAAAATGTTCGTGTGCAATGCATTTGTATTGTGGATTCCGATTTGTTTTATTAACTTTGTTTCTAATTAAAAGCATTTCTTGCAAAAGAATTTCGATAGTCGCAATTTATCGGATTTTATGTGATTATAATTAATTTACAGTTTACCCTGGAAGAATGTTTTAACCAAACAAAACGATAGGGTGTATCCTACGTCATCTAAGGAAGCATGAGAACTTGTACCACGTTACCAAAGAGGTCATCATCCGTCTTCCGTGATAGTTTGGTGAAGAGTGAGTTGCGATGGTGTCACAGATATCTATTTTTGTGAAAAATGTGTTAAAATCTCAGCAACCGTGTACCAGCAAACTATTCTGAAAGGTGCGGTACGTGTACCAGCAAACTATTCTGAAAGGTGCGGTAAAACTACTAGGCTTTACCATTTTTCCAAATTGAATCATGAACCTTTCAACAGGATTCAGCACCATCGCATAAATCAAGGTCTACTCAGGCTTGCCTCAGGGACAATGTTACCCATTTCCTGACGATTGATGGGAGCCCAGATCTTAATCCTTTGAATTATAAATTATAAGCAGTTTTTGAGCGTATGATCTGCTCAAGACCACTCCCAAATATTGGTTCTTTAAAGCGAGTGATAATTTGTGCGTTGGGGAACTTAACGATGGAGGTCGTGCCTCCTGCAATAGACAACTGACCCGACCCAACAGACTTAAAGCTTGTTGTGTTAAGGAAAAACTCAGTCATTTTGAATGAATATTGTATTGTTTGCATTAATAATGGTTGTACATTATATCGTGTACTTATATTGAATTACTTATGTTTTTTTTTTTTGACACCACTGTTTGAGTGAATGTATTTTTATGAGTACTTTATATATATATATATATATATATATATATATATATATATATATATATATATATATATATATATGCATATAATAATATATAAGTAATCCATGAAGAACATTTGAAAATATTAGTCATAAGGAAAATAATAATATATATATAAAATATATATATATATATAATATATATATATATGTATATATATATAATATATAATAATAATATATATATATATATATATATATATATATATATATATATCTTTCAAATAATAATAATATATATATAATAATAATAATATATATATATATATGGAAATATAATATATATATATATATAATAATAATATATAATATAAATATAATATAATATATATAATAATAATAATATATATATATGTATATATATATATATATACTATATTATATATATATATATATATATTTCAAAATAATACTAATATATTCAATTTAAAAAATAATATAATATATATATATATATATATATATATATATATATTGAATTGAACTATGTTAGAAAGAGTTTCTAAAACTTAAAAGCCAAAATAATTAATAGGTTTATTTATAATGGTATACGAAAATTTTATAATTCATCAACTTCTGTATCGTTCTGTGCTACATTCTCATTCAAAGTTTTTACATCAATTAGAACCTAACTTACTTCCAAAACAAATTGATTCTTTTCTAATTAAAACATCTTTATATCTTTATTATTATTATTATTATTATTATTATTATTATTATTATTATTATTATTATTATTATTATTATTATTATTATTATTATTATTATTATTATTATTATTATTATCATTATTATTATTATTATAAATATAATTATTATTATTTTTATAAATATAATTATTATTATTATTATTATTATTATTATTATTATTATTAGTAGTAGTAGTAGTAGTAGTAGTAGTTAAAATAAATACATGTAGGGCGTAGGCCATAATTATATGTAATAAATACAAAAATAATAAAAGGTAATATTTAGTATATATATATATATATATATATATATATATATATATATAACTATATATATATATATATATATATATATATATATATATATATATATATATATATTTATATAAAATAACATAGATATATATAACATATAAATATATATATATATATATATATATATATATATATATATATATATTATATATATATATATATATTTATATATATATATATATATTATATATATTTATATATATATATATATATATATATATATATATATATATACTATATATATATATAAATGAAAATATATATATATATATATAATAAGAACAATAATATATAATAATATTATACATCATATATCTGGGGTGGTTTAACACACACACTATTCTTTCTTGATAAGATGCTGCATATGGCCTTTCGACTTGTTAACTCTCTTCCTCTCACTGTGTTGCAATTAGTAGCCCCCTTTTAGAAATTTTATACCATTAATTATTGTATATATTACAATTAAATATAAATATATTTTAAACTTAATAATGTATATTGTTATTTTCTGAATAAAGCATTCTCAATCAATCAAAAACTCTCTCCAATCTCTTTGAAGCCGTCGAACTGCCCAATCACTCTCTTTAATATCACTATCACAATTACAATGGACTCTCTCTCTCTCTCTCTCTCTCTCTCTCTCTCTCTCTCTCTCTCTCTCTCTCTCTCTCTCTCTCTCTCTCTCTCTCTCTCTCTCTCTCTCTCTCTCTCTCTCTCTCTCTCTCTCTCTCTCTCTTACAATGGACGCTTCTCTTCTGAACTCTCTAATCGAGTACCTCCTCCTTTGAGGAGAGTTCGTGCGAGTCGTCTTCCCCCACAGTCTCACCCTTTCTATGTCCAAATCACTTACCCAAAACTTAACCGCTAAACTCAATCTTTCATGTACCTCACTAGTAAAGTCTGGGACGCTCACCTCTTTCATGTACTTTTGCAACTTATTTTGATTTGCACATATTCAAACGCTGTTTATCGAGGCATGTCGGATTTTGATTTGATCTTGGACCCTGTTTCTTCCCATTCTTCCCATCTCCAGTGGGATTTGGTGTGGCTCCATCCTTTGTCCACCCCAGAATATATATATATATATATATATATATATATATATATATATATATATATATATATATATATATATATAACTATATATAACTATATATATATATATATATATATATATATATATATATATATATATATATATATATACTCTCATATATATATATATATATATATACGGTATATGCTTTTTTGGAAAGCCTAACAAATTACTCAAATTTTCGTATGATGATTTAATTGATTTCTAAGCTTCTTTGTATGTTAAAATTAAGTCTACATATGTCCTTAAAGCAATAAATTCCATCAAAATATGTGTTTAAACTAAAGTGACCATAGTCCCGCTTTTAGGCGGGACAGTCCCGCTTTTTTCCACCCTCGCTTCTTTAAAATAGAAAAAATGTCCCGCTTTTTCTGAGAAGTCCCGCTTTTTCCAAGTCCCGTTATTTTTCCCTTTTCAAATAATTATAATAGTTAAAATAAAATTATCTAAATTAAAAAATAACATAATAATGATTATATATAGAATCCACATATTTATATATATATATATATATATATATATATATATATATATATATATATATATATATATATATATATATATATATATATATATATATATATATATATATATATATATATATATATATATATATATATATATATATTGAAAAAGTAAGAAGCGAAAGACTTGATGACTGATGAGACATGTTTAATTTTAATTCTTTTAGAAATGTTCCAAATACTTTCGGCAATTCAAAAGAATGACACCTACTTCGAAGGATCTAGAAGTTAGTGCTGCAGAAGGTTTGTGGGCGTACCATACTGAGAGAGAAAAACAAAGTTTTAGATCTGCAAATTGCGCTATAAGATTTTTAAGACAACCTTTGAGCCAAAATTTTCTTGTGCTAGAAGAAGGGTAGAGTAATTTGTTTAAATGTTTTTTGATCCATAT
>JABUQX010093528.1:2500-12500 GCA_015478945.1 Trachelipus rathkii | reverse complement strand
TTATCACCTGTAACCTTAGGCACCTGAAGAATGCCATGTAGCCCAAGCAGGTGTTCCAACCACCCTCCGGATTTAAATGATATTGGGACTTTCAAAAACAGTGATATCAAAGCAGGAGATTTGAAAACTTCCAAGATGACTTATTTTTGGGCAGGCGGATTGGACTAGTGGTAGAGCCTCCTGTACATTGTCTAACGGCTACGCTGTTGTCGATAGTTCGAGTCCTGACGTGAGTGAAATGTTTCGTCTTATTATTGCAAATTTGTGGCAACAAAGCATGTTTGTGCATGTCGGCGTTATTTGACTATGGTCGGTTGCTCCTGTAACCCAGGAGCACCCCAGTAGAATGCCGTGTAGCCCCAGTAGGGGTTTCAATCACCCTTCTTTGGATTTAAATAAGTATCGAGTTTCAAAGCAGTGATATCGAAGCAGGAGATTTGAAAACTTCCGAGATGCCTTCTTTTTCTGGGGAGGCGGATTGCACTAGTGGTAGAACCTCCTGTACATTGTCTAACGGCGACGCTGTTGTCAATGGTTCGAGTCCTGGCGCGAGTGAAAAATTTTTTCGTCTTATTATTGCAAATTTGTCGCAACAAGCATATTTTGCGCATGTCGGCGTTACTTTGGTTGCTTGCTTCTGTAACCAAAGAGCCAGCAGAGACCGTGTGGCCACAGAAGGGGTTACAACAACGCTTATCAGGATGCCGAAGATTTGAGAATTTCTAAGCTACTTCAGTAGAAGATTTGAAAACGTCCGGAATGAATAATCTGGTTTTATTAAACGCCCAAAGTGGTAGAGCCTAATGTACATTGTCTAACGGCGACGCTGTTGTCGGTGGTTCGAGTCCTGGCGCAAGTGAAATTTTCGTCTTATTATTGCAAATTTGTATCAACAAACATGTTGTGCCCATGTTGACATTGCTTGGTTGCTATTGTAACCCAGGAGCACCCCAGAAGAATGACGTGTAGCCCCAGCAGTGGGTTGAAGCCCCATTCTGTGAATTTATAGACACTCTATCAAAAAAATCCGATTTAATAAAATCTATTGAAAGAAGACGTTCTTTGATGAATAACTTTGCATCTTTTATTTTATTAAAAAAATACAAACTTAAAAAAACTCTTGGTGGGGTATGGAATTTGGTTTTGCAGGCTTGCTTCCACAAAAATGTCAATAAAATCTAGAATTTTCAAGATATTTCAATGCCTTTAGCACTAAAACACACGATTTTAGCGTACTAATGAAGATATGTTTACACAACTGATACTAAATTTCATTTTTATATAAAAAAAAATTTATAGACAATCTAGAGAGTCTATGAAAACTATTTTCTAAATTGTTGAATTGTAACAGTCAAGTATTCGTTGACACCACCTTACATTCAAACTGAGTATGAAGGAAAACATCAACCTGTTTATATGTACATATTTAAGGTTTTTACCAAATTTCATGGGCATAAAACTTTTTTCTTTCACTTACTTTTTTTTGGTCAGAATATGTTTCAAAAACTGAAATGTAAGAAAAACTCGAAAAACTTTTTTGAATTTTATTTTCCTTTTCCAGACTGTAAAAATACATTTATTCTCATATATATATATATATATATATATATATATATATATATATATATATATATATATATATATATATATATATATATATATATATATATATATATATATATATATATATATATATATATATATATATATATATATATATATATATTTGTATATATATATATATATATATATATATATATATATATATATATATATATATAATATATATATATATACATCTATAAAAAAAATAATAAATATATATATATATATATATATATGCTATATATATATATAACTCATATATATATATATATATATATATATATATATATATATATATATATATTCCCACCACCAAAAGGAAAATAACTATTTTACTCAGACTTTGGCTCCGGCTCCGGCTCCGGCTCCGGCTCCGGCTCCGGCTCAGTCTCCAGCTCCGGTTTATGCACTATTTGAAAATTGTTGAGCACTTCTTTTGGTAATATATTTTTCACCTAAAAATATTTCTTGAAAAAATTATACCAATGCTCCTGCTCCGGCTCCGGCTCCGGCTCCGACTAAGGATTCTGCACTATTTGAAACTGTTCAGCACTTCTTTTTTGGCAATAATTTTTCATCTAAAAAGAAAATTATTTCCTAAAAAAATTTATGCCAAGCATCCGACTGCGACTCTTGCTCCTGCATCGGCCCCGGCCCCGGCCCCGGCCCCGGCCCCGGCCCCGGCCCCGGCCCCGGCCCCGGCCCCGGCCCCGGCCCCGGCAGGTTTCTGCACTAGTTGTAAATTGTCCAGCACTTCTTTGGTAATATATTTTTTACCTAAAAAAATATTTTTAAAAAATTTATATCCAGCATCCGGCTCCGGCTCCGGCTCCGGCTCCTGCTCCGTTTCTGCACTATTGTAAATTTTCCAGCACTTCTTTGTATATATTTTTCACCTAAAAAATATTTTTTGAAGAAACTTATATCCAGGATCCGGCTCGGCTCCGGCTCCAGCTCCCGGCGCTCCGACTAAGGTTTTCTGCACTATTTGTAAATTATTTCAGCCCTTCTTTGGTAATATATTTTCACTTAAAATATATTGTTTGAAAAATTTATATTCAGCATCCGGTTCCGGCTCCAGCTCCGGCTCCGGCTCCTACTCCGGCTCCGATTAAGGTTTCTGCACTATTTGTAAATTGTCCAGCACTTCTTTGGTAATATATATTTTTCACCTAAAAAAATGTTTTTTGAAAAAATTTATACCCAAGATCCGGATCCGGCTTCGGCTCCGGCTCCGACTAAGGTTTCTGCACCATATGAAAATTGTTCAGCACTTCTTTTAATAACATTTTTTTTACCTAGAAAAAGATTTCTTGATAAAAAATATACCCAGGATCCACCTCCATCTCCGACTCCGGCTCCGGCTCCGGCTTCGGCTCCGGCTCCGACTAAGGTTTCTGCACTATTTGAAAATTGCCCAGCACTTCTTTTGGTAATATATTTTTTACCTAAAAAATATTACTTGAAAAAAATTATGCCCAGGCTCCGGCTCCGGCTCCGGCTCCGGCTCCGGCTCCGGCTAAGGTTTTTCACTATTTGAAAATGTCCAGTGCTTGTTTTGCAATATATTTTTCCCTAAAAAAATATTTTTGAAAAATTACACCCAGGCTCCGGCTCGGCTCCGGCTCCGGCTCTGGCTCAGGCTAAGGTTTCTACACTATTTGAAAATTGTCAAGAGAACTTCTTTTGGTAATATATTTTTCACCTAAAGAAATATTTATTGAAAAAAATTATACCCAGAATCCGGCTCCGGCTCCGGCTCCGACTCCGGCTCCAGCTTCGGCTCCGGCTCCGGTCCCGTTTCCGACTAAGGTTTCTCCACCATTTGAAAATTGATCAGTACTTCTTTTAACAAATTTTTACCTAAAAAAATTCTTGATAAAAATTATACCCAGGATCCACCTCTGGCTCCGATTCCGGCTCCGGCTCAAGCTCAGGCTCCGACTTCGACTTCACCTATTTTACCGAGTAAAAGCTGGAGCCTGGGTTGAAAATTGCAAAACAAAAAAACAAAAACAAAAAATTCTGCTATTAAAAATAAAACATTTTTGATCCTGAACCTGGAATTACAATCTTGACTGGAATTGGAATTTTTTAGTTCGACACCTCTCTAAATAAATTTCTGTATCTAAAAAACCCATTAGAATTTTCCAAAAAATAACTACACCATGATGTTCAGGAGGAATTTTTCTACTAATTTAGATAATAAAAAAAAAATGGGAAAATTTTGATTTTGCCTTCAAAAAGTAGGGGGTCTAGTTATGAAGTCTCCCCTTAAATATTAGTATAATCTTAGATCTGGCTAGCATACGCTGTGATTGACCTTGAATCCCTGCATTAGTTCACGAGAGCAAGAGTTACCAAATAGTATTTTATTTTTACGCTTTGGAGAAAATGTTATTTTTTCTTTTTATATCCTTTTTAGGGGGTTCAAGCCGACGGAGGGACAGAGGGGAGACAAAGTCCCCCCCGTCGTCCCCCGGTAGGCCGAGAAACCCCAACTCTGTCCATCTTTAAGTTTTACCCGTGGGGTATTCTTTAGTTAAAAAAAAATTCAACATTTGGCAACTTTGCGCGCTTTCTCGGTACTTCGAGCTCCTTCGTAATTCTCAAAAAACATGCTTATCATACAGCTTTTCATTATTTTTAATAATTTTAAATTTTTCAAAAGCGTTATTTTATTTATTTTTTTTTAAAAAACATGGATAAAAATGTCTCATGATTAATAAAATGTTTTTTATTTTCTTGTAGCTGTTATAGTTTTTTAGTTACATGCCTGGCCTCTTCGGGATGCTGACCTAAAATTATATTTTTATCATTCTCTGCCATTCAAGTACAGATTCCCTATTGTAGGACTTAGGCTCTACTAACGTAGTAGCATTCTAGTAGAGAATTCTGCTGCGGAAGGGCGAGATCGGAAACATTTAACTTTATTCGATTTTTTTAGTGTTGAACCCATCAGTTTAAAGGTTTTCTGGCTCTGGTGTGACCAGTTTAGCGATAGTTTTTTCCAAACCGTCTTTTTCAGATTCCACAGCATTAGTACCTCCGCCTTTTTGTTTGTTAGACCCTTCTTTGCCTCCCTTTAGTTTTAGAACAGGTATTAGGGCCAGCCACATTCTGTTTCCATATCATACTACCTTTCCGTAAGTGTTCAAATTTGTGGATCAATTTATTGTCTGTGTTTTGAAGTTATTGTTGAAAAAAAGCTCCAATGTACTAGTGGACACGACTTTATTTATAGTCTTGATCCGTGATTTGAGCACTTTATGTAGGGTTTCGACAATTCCATCATTAGTCTTCCCTACGAATTTTTTAATGTTCAATTTCCAAATTTGGACTTAAATAATCTGCAGAAAACAGTATTGGAGATCTCAATAAGATTGGCGCCTGATTTCTTTCTGTATAACACCCGTTTAGACAAGTTTGGAGAACAGTTGAAGACATAGGATTCGTATTTTCTGTCCTGTTTCTTCCATTGTCCTATCCTATACAAGTAAAATTTATTCAGTAAAATTTATAAACACATTTGGATTGTTCCTAGCCAATACAACAGCTTTTTATTCAAAACTTTATTAAATATTATACATGTAATACATTACATAACATTACCCTCCAAAATTTGCAATTACCCAAAGAGAAAAGAACCTCCCATGAAATTCTGCGTGAATATGTCAATTTTCACATTTATATCGTTATCGTTACGAATAATCTACTCTTAATATTACATTTTTACAAAAAAAATCAAGAATAAATTAGTTGGGATGTGGCGGATGTGACTGATATGTCAATCCTGATTTATGCAAAAATAAAATTTAATCAATAAAGACAAATAAAAAAAATATATTTTACTTCTTTATTTATTTTCAAATTAACTTTTCATACTTTATAAATTTATACAAAAATATTGATGAATTAATTGAAAATTAATTGAATGGTGGATACTTCAAGCCAACCAAGCCAAAATAGCTCCATCATAGTGACAAACAGCCCCAAGCTGAAAAGATAAAATAAAACCTTGTACAGGTTCTCCATTTCAGGCACCACTTAATACTCTGTCTACCATTAAATATTTAAAGCATAGATAAACTTTTAAACATAAATGGGGCATAACTTACAAGAAAGCAATCAAAAAACAGCCTCAGAATGTGACCCTCGATGTTGAGAGCCAATGTGGCTATGATTGAACTTATGATTGAACCTATGATTGATAAAGTAAATTTAGGAGATTAATGTGTAGAGACTTCTACCTATTTGGGCATACCTTTTTTTTTTTTAAAGGCGATTCAAGAAAGAGTAAAGCAAAAACCTGATAGGTCACACTTACTTACCCTAAAGGTGTTCTGTTCTTGAATACTCATACCTTCTTTACTTTCTTTCATGCAGAGTAAAGTCTACTGGTGCTGAGCAGTAGAAAGTTTCAAGGAAATGTAGATTTCAGCACACAGGATTTTTAGGTGGTTTTAAATTAAACCACTCCCACATTTGACATCTTAAAGCAAAGAAAAGGCAGGTGTAAATAAATACTGGTCAACATACAACATCAATAATAATAATAATTAGCTGCCAAGACAGCGAAAACATAGGTGGTAAAAAGGGAAAGATATTCCGAACTCTCTTGAAAAGAGAAAGTATTTTCATCAAATGTTTTAACCTTATTTGGTTGGTTACCGAATCAGCTGTCTTTTTATGTTCTTCTTTATTTTTATATATGGGCCATGTGGAGTTAATTTTTAGGTGAAAATAAGTTTGACACATTAGGCATCAATAAATTCAACAAATTATAAACATTATAGGATAATCACACGCTGATACAAAATTGATTACTTTTCTTTAAAGTATTAAAATAAAATAGACTAGGAAAAATGGAATTTTATACAACATTTAATATATAAAATAAACCTTATTTCTGGAAATCAAAGATCCCTACATTAAATAGTTTCGTAACAGTATTAAATTATTAACTATTAAAAGCTATCAGGAAGTATAATTTATTAATATAATTTTCATTGCTAATACATATAATGATAGTATTGTTATTTCTTTTATTAATGCTAATATTATTAATTATCATTGCTACTCTATATATTGTTACATGTACTGCTATTATTTAATACTGTTACTGCTGATACTGGCAGTATATATATATATATATATATATATATATATATATATATATATATATATATATATATATATATATTTATATATATATATATATATATATATCTTCTTTCTTATATATATCTTTCTTTATATATATATATATATATATATTAAGATTAATTTTGTTCCTATTGATGTAATTGATATTAACTCTGCCATTATTATTACTGTTAATATTGATATTACTTACTGTTATAATTTGCTATTACTATTAGGTTAACACTATTTTTGTTAGTATCATTACTACTAATAAAATTGTCATTATTATTATTGTTATTGGTATGTTTATCCGAGATTACTTTTAGTTATATTACTTTGTTGTTATATATATATATATATATATATATATATATATATATAATATTTATATACAACTATATATATATATATATATATATACTTAACATATATATATACTACTCTATATATATATATTAGGGAGTATACCGGAACTACGAAATTTTCAGTTTCCGGCCCATTTTCGGAATTAGCCGGAATCAAAAAAATTCCGGCCGGAATTTCTAATGAACTTTCCTTTAACTATAAAAGAAATGTAAAAAATCTATATAACTTTCCAGAAATATAAAATCATATATATATATATATATATATATATATATATATATATATATATATATATATATATATATATATATATATATATATATATATATATTTTAATATAAATATATATATATATATATATATATATATATATATATATATATTTATTTATTTATACAAATCACCATATCCCGCACAGGTGCAGGGTGGTGTTAGTGATTGATAAGAGTTTAAACTTATCAGCACCATTCGCGAAAATAAAATTATGATGAAGAGGGTTTTCAGCCCTTGCTATCAGACGAAGAAGAAAATCTTCATATGACTATATATATATATATATATATATATATATATATATATATATATATATATATATATATATATATATATATATATATATATATATATATATATATATATATATATATATATATGATTTTGTTTTAGGTACGTTGTTTGGAATAGGAGAGAACAATTGGAGCGTAAAAGAAGGGAATCTACTGAGGTCAGTAAAATTAATCCCTAATAAGAAGGGCTTTTGAATTTTAAAACATAGTTATTTCATTTCTTTCATGTGTTTCAGGTGTTGATAAATGTTAATATAAATATTATATTATTGGGTCTATTACTACAAAATGTAATTTTAAGATAAGAAACTTATTAAAGATAAGTTGTAAACCAAAGAACTTAATTTATTTATGGAAAGAAACAAAATAAAAGAAGTAGTTGGGGAAGAAAGAAAAGGGAAGATAAAGAAGGGACTTGGTAACCAAGAAACAATAATATTGGTGGAATCTTAATAAGCGAGAATATCTATCAGTGTGTGTGTCTTGAAACTTTTCAACCAAAAACAATAAATTACTAACATCACTAATACCGAATTTTCTCTCTCACTATGACTATTTCCTTTTCCAAATTCATCAATATTATTTCATCATCCGTCATCATCTACAGTATAAGTAAAGGTAATTTGTCTTTGGTACTTATCATTTAAGTCAGTTTATATTAACAAGTATAATTTGCAATGGGAGGTTCTGAGGATGAAAGAGAGGTAGAGAGAGAGTTGGTGCGACAGCATAAGTATAATAGATGTCCGAGATTCGGGAGGGAGGATGATGAGGAGTTTGAAATATGGTTGGAAAGGTTGAGAGCATGGGAGACATATGTGGATGGGATTGCAAGGTTCCCAGGAATAAGTGAAACTAGAGTTTGCGGAGGAGAAGCATTTAAAGGTGATTAAATACCAGATGAAAGACTGAAAGAACAAGGTGGAATATATCTAATAGTAGAGGTTTTGAATGGAGTATATGGTAGAAATTTAGTGAGTGATAGATTCAATAGACTGAGATGTTTGTTTAACATTCAAAGGAAGAAAGAGGAGAATATGAGAGCGTACATTCAGAGGTTTAAGGGGATTTATGAGGAGTGTGAGAAGGCTGGAGTGACTGAAGGAAAAGAGATGAAAGGTTATCTGTTGCTGGATAGATCAGGGTTATAAGAAACAAAGAAACAGTTAGTGTTAGCTTCAGTGGGAAGTGAGAATACATCTTTTGTGAATGTGAAGGAATCATTGCAGAGAATATTCTCCGAGAAAGACGAGGATGAATGGCAGAATAGAAAGGAAGAAACGAGTTCACAAGTTTATTGGGAGGACATAAAAGAAGAGAGTGATTGGTCAGAAAACATCGAAGGGATTCTGGACACCGGGTGTGTAACAACCATTTGTGAAGAGAAGTGGCTAGGAAAGGTGTTAGTGAATATAAGAAGAGAAGACATTAAGAGAATGAATGAGGAAAAATAATCGGTAAAATGGCAGTATGTTTTTGGGGAGAGTAAGTACGAGGCTTTTAAAGCCGTCAAGATTCCTTGTAGGGTAAGGGGAATTAAATTTTGGATTAGGAAAGAAGTGGTAAGGGTGAAATTCCGTGGTTAATAGGGAGACAGACTATGGAGAAAATGAAAGTAATGATAGATTTGAATGAAAAAAAGGTTATCTTTGGGGATTTAGGTAACACGATTCTACACTATAAGACCATAAGACATATTAGAGTTGGATTAATTGACACTACTGACTCTGACTCAGAATGGGTTGTGGTATGGTAGGTATAAGCGGGAATGGTTATTAGAAATTATAAAGAAAATAGAGGAGGAGTTAAAAGACTTATGTGATACCTGTAAAAAGTCTGCTGGTATAAAGAACACCAGCAAAACTTCATTGATTTGGTTTCCCACAAAGCTGATGTGTTTAATAAAGGTGGTAGCGATGGATTTGGGTGAATTTGGAAGATGTTTCTGTTGATGGTTGATGTAGCAACAAGGTTCTGTCGGGGAGTGGATAAGAAGTAAGAAGGGAGAGGAAATATCAGAGAAAGTATTAGATAAATGGATTAGCGTATTTGGAGCACCAGAATGTCTATTTACATATAATGGATTGGAGTTTAATAACAAAGAGATGAGAAGTTTAAGTGAAAGGTTCGGAATAAAAATAAGATGCACAGCAGAGGAGAGTCCATGGAGCAATGGTGTATTTGAAAATTTGGTAGGGCTTGTGAAGGAGAATATGAGAAAGTGGGGAGAAGAGGTACCAAATTTAGAAATGTCTTAAGTGGACTATCACAGCCAGGAACAGTCTTTTGATGAAGGGAGAACATGCACCTAGTCAGCT
>JABUQX010093526.1:42500-56802 GCA_015478945.1 Trachelipus rathkii | reverse complement strand
AGACGTTGGTTCGCATTCTAAGTGTGAAAACCCCGAGAGCAAATCAATCGTGGAGAACACGCGTGCTGACCCTATAAGGGACAAGGATTCAGCAATATTAGGCAGCGGATACCTGTCCGGAACTGTGAAGGAATTCAACTTCCGGTAATCTACTACTACTCTCATTTTTCCACCGCTCTTTTTAGGAATTAAAAGCAAAGGGGAATTATTAGGAGAAATACTAGGTTCTATGTATCCTTTTTCCAAGCTGTCCTCTATCCCATTACTCGCTATGGCTTCCAATGTACTTATGGGGTAATTTTATATGGACGGATATACACATAGTCGCGGACTGTGCCTTCCATGTAGTTTAATAAAAAATTTTGTTAAGGGCAGAGCTCCTACAGGAATCAGATCTGCTAAGTCAATAGTGTTTCTATTTTTTAACTAAGTAATGAAAGCTGTCTTTCAAGTTTGTGAAGGGATTAATTTAAAAGTATTTGTTTGAATCCTTACTGGATTAGAGAGATAAATATTTTCTCTGTAAACTTCTTCACCGTACGGATGTTGTGATCGGAAAGACCCTTAGACACGCCAGTGACAGTGTAAGTCGTATGGGTTCTGTGGGTTTTATAAAGAAGGCGGAGAGGAGACTGTATAAGTAGGACCATGTGATTGTCAAAAGTACTAGTATCTCGCCCTAAATTTACTAATTCTAACAAAATGTTGCCGTTATGGCATTTATGGCAGGTAGAAAGAGTGTTTCCAAAGAAAAGTGTAACCGAGGAAAGATAATCCACTCTTTTTAGCTTTCCAGTGATGAGTTCACTGAAATCTTCTGGAGGAGAAGCACCAATGTGGGACTGTACCTTAACAGGGAGAATATACCTTGAGTGCGGTAATATCTCTAAGTCCGTAGAAGTATAAACATTATAAGAAAGAGAATCGTCTATGACAACATTCAAGCTTTCGGAAATTTTTATCCGAGTAAGGCATCTGTATCTGATGTGCAGAGGAAGAAGGAGAATTAATTTCAATCGGTTTACTTTCAAGTAAATCCGCGTATCTGGTCGGGTGCGACGGAGATAAGGAAGGATGTGAAATTGTATTAATCTCTTGTAAAGAATTAGGAAGGGTATTAAAAGAATTAGAAGAATAGGGAGTAGGTTCAGAAGGGTGTTTAAAAGTGTATTCATAATTGTGTACGGGAGCTTTACTTACCTCATTTTGGTGAAAGTGTACTCGCTTACTATTATTGTACTGTCTAAACAATTTCTTCTGATTCTGTACTACTTCTTCAGCAGTTAAACCTTTTTCCATTTTGTCTATATTATCCATTTCATCCGAAAGAGATGAATAATAATTAGGATGTTCCAAAGGAGGAACTACGGAACGACACCGACTCTCTGGAGAGTTAAACTGCTCATTAATTTTAATTATTGATGTCTGCAAAGAATCCGAACTAGTATTAGGATAGCTTGTGACAGGACGATCAATTAAATTATGAGGCAGTGGCTCAAATGATTTACGAGGCATTGGCGCTCCTACATGAGGTGACACCTGGGTGGTTCTATTAGGCATGCAAGTATTGTAAGGTAATGGCACTGTGGTGCTCATGGTTAATTTACCTTCTGGTACACTAACTTGAGATTTACTAGCATTATATGGAGGTTGCATTGGTGTGCACCGACCTAAATTGGTACGTGGTGATGTACAATGCGTTTTTGGAGCCTTTACACTAGGGTGCCCTGGGGTGCCAAGGGGTGCCCTGAGGTGTACTGAAGAAAAATGCAATTTTCGAGCATTTTCACTATGGTGCCCAAGGGTGCCAAGGGGTGCCCTGGGGTATATTGAAGAAAAATGCAATTTTCGAGCTTTTTCATCAGTGTGCACTGGGGTGCCATGTGGTGGCATGGAGTTTACAGCAGAAAAATGCAAGTTTTGAGCTTTAGCACCAGGATGCACCGGGGTGCCATGGGGTGCCAATGGGTGGCCTGCGGTGCAAAGCAAGTTTTGACCTTCAACACCAATGTGCATAGTGGTGCGAGGTGTGGCACTGCGGTGCAAGGTGGTGCAAGGGGTGGCACCGGGGTGCACGGCAGTGGCCTGCTTGAAATCACTAAAATCTCCCAAATAGGGAGCAAAATTAGTCATGCAGCCTCCAATTGAGGAGGAGCGAATATGTTTTCCTGAAAAAGGAGTCGCAATATTCCGCTCACGGCTAAACAGCGGTGCTTGGTGCGGAGAAAGTACTGCGGTGCTTCGGCTATAGCCACCACTTGGTGACATAGGCGAAGGAGGATAAACCCTATTTGGAGGAGCTACTGCGGTGCTCTGTCCAAAATGACTGAAATTCGATACACGATTAGTAGGGTTTTGGATTCGTCCATATTTCCCTATTATGGGAGCAGGAGAAGTCAAGCAGCTTCCAAGGGAAGAGCGATACAGGTTATTCGAGCAGCCTCCATTAGAGGAGCGATACATATTGGTCGAGCAGCCTCCATTATTAGAGGGGCGATACAATTTAGTCGAGCAGCCTCCGTTACTAGAGGAGCGATACAATTTATTCGAGCAGCCTCCATTATTAGAGGAGCGATACAAATTATTCGAGCAGCCTCCATTATTAGAGGAGCGATACAGGGGAAAGTTAGAGCGAGTTCCGGTACTGACGGAGGCTCTAAAATCCGGATGGCGGTTCTCTATGTCCTTTCGTTGAGACTTAGATTCAAGAACTTGACTATAAGTCCTATCTGTACCTTTTAGTATACCTTTGTGATACGGATAACTTTGGAGATTGTTTAAAGAAAGAGGAGCATCCTTCGTGCTCTTGTACCCTTTTCTTATTAATTTTAACGGAATCTCTTTAGTTTCACCATTAGTATCTACAAAATATACACTATCTCTTCTTATATTTATCAGAAGAGGCAAAATTTTTAAAGTGTCGGTCCCTATTAACATATCTAAAGGAAACGACGTAGAGTCTGGGACGACATAAAAGTTGCATTTAAAAGCTTTACCACCTATAATAACATGCAACTCTGCTCTTCCTTTTATTACTAATTCCTGTCCAGATATGGACCGTAATGAAACATCAGGCTTATGTAAAACAGGATTATTTGTAGATTCGGTCTTTTTACAAAATCTACGGAAAAGACCCTCCTTTATTATCGAGCGCGAGGCTCCACTGTCTAAGAGCGAGCTGACGTTGTTTCAATCCTATGACTGAAGATTGCTAGAGTAGAGATATGAAGAGCGATTTAGAGCTAATATAGGAAACTTTCCAGGTTTTCATATGATTAGAAAGTTGTGAGAATGTTATGAGGTGGGTCAAGGATAGAAGGAGTTGTCCTTCCATTAAAAAGGACATGGGGGATCCATATTACTTATTACTCTCGAGCTGGTCCGCAGAGGTGGTAGGGCAGTTATGGAATGGAAGTCTGCATTCATAACGCCCCGATGATACAAATTCTGGAGTTTTAATTGTACGCCTTGTTATCATCTGTAATGTGCTATATAGTGTGATTTGTGTGGTGGTGCTGTAGACGAAACATTACACATAAATAATTAACACTCCAGGACGTATGGTATTTTTGCATTTTACATTGTCGATAAATCGATAGGGAGCTTTGAGGCTTGCTCCATTTAGTATAAGGAGAATGTAATTCTCATAGGAGGGGAAGCTAGGTTGGCTCTAGAGAAAGGGTATTGGGATAGGCAGCAGCTTCGTCCATAGTCCCTACATGCTGAGGCATGTAGCGGCCCGGAGCTATGGTACTGGAAAGCTGAAAAAGAACGTTTGAGAGAAGAGAGTTGGACATCATACACATTCCTCAGGGGACTAAATGGGACCGACAGCAAGGTTTACACGTGGGCTCGTTGTACGTTTACAGAAAAGAAGGAGGGAGGTACTTTTGAAGGGTTAATTTTAGAAGAGGTAGAGGGAATAAGGAAATAGAGGATGGGTTAGCCAGGAGAACTTCTCTGGTGTTCCACGTTGCCTTCCAGTCTTTAGCACTCTTTCACTTCTATTCTTATCTTTACTCACTACCTTCCTCTCCTCTTGTCCTTCTGGAGCAAGAAGGGCAGATACTTTATTCTCTCAAAGCGCTAGGGCTATGTGAAGTCCCAGCTTGTACCAGCACAAGCCTCACTTGTACCCCTCTGATGGTACATTTTACAACTAGAGCAAAATGCATCATATACACACTCTTCATCACTATGTCCATATCTTTCACATGTAAAGCACTTAGGTCTGTGAACTCCATTAGTTATAGACCTACAAATTTTCTTGCCTTACCATGAATCCCCTTTGGATGTTTGGACATGGCGTTCAACATCTTCAAATCGTATTTTTCAATCTGGGATATAAAGGACATATTGGCATCAAAATATTCTAACACTTCTGCTTGTAACCGTTGAGGCGTAATTTTGTATACCTTGGAGAATATTAACGTCCTTCTCAACTTATCTGATATTTTCTCACCATGTTGCATGTAAAAATCTCTCTCAAAATCCTCTACTGCTTTAGAAAGCTTTGATGCGTATATTAAAATAGGGAGTCTGGGATTCCATTTTACTTCATCTATAGCAATGCAAGACTTAAAACTATTTACAACAATTGCAGGGGGGTTAGTTCTATACCGATCTCTGTCATTGCTATTTGGTGGTAACCTTTCCTTGATTAGGGAATTGGTACTGTAATTTGTAAGGCACGGCAGTTCACCTCCCATACTACTAGTGGGACCTGGGTCATAAGACAGGCTTGTATAGTACTGAGGAGGCGTGCAAGGCATCTCTGCACTACTTAGGGGACCCTGTCCGGACGTTCCACTGCGCTGTGGCGTGGACTGCTATAAGCAGTGTATCTTTAAACATGGACTTAGAATTTGTTTCAAATGCTCCCATATGGCCGACAGAAACTCAATATATATAATCCGGTCAGCGCGGGTCCCTCAATGGTCCAGGCCACCGGTGCCGGGTATGCTAGTATGATAGGGGGGCTTGGGACGTTATATAGACAATTTTTCTCCTCATATTCTAAATTCTTTACTGGCATAGTAAGTACCCTCCAACTGGACCTGTTTACTTCACTAGGGTACATTTTTGTGGGCTCCAGTTGGGTTCATTTTACTTGAATTTTAGGTGCCGGGGCAAGGCGGGCACCTTGTATCCTCTCGCTACTACTTAGCGGCGTGATATTTACTTACTGTACCCTTCCCTTAAGCATTCCCACCCTTAAAGAGCCCTTAAAATTAGCAAAAATTGGCATATAAAAGAATTCCTTGCACTCTGAGTTGGTGTCAAGAGTGGTGGAAAGAACAAATTGAGGGGTTGACCCCTTTTATGTACCAATAACATGCTGTACTTTAATTATGGTAGCTTTAGGAATGACTGAAATGGAAAGGACAGGGTATGGAAGAAGAAAATATCAGTTAAACAGTAGGGCAGTAGTAGTAGTAGTAGTAAATACAGTAATAGTAATAGTAGTCATAGGGGTAATGATTCTCCTATTTTATTTATTATAGAAAAATTCTATAAAACTGTATAATGGTAATCTTACTCTGGTAGGTATCTTTTGAGATGACGGGGGAAATGAGTGCTATACTACTCTGGAGTGAACTCGTCTTCTTTCAGTAGGTAGTCCTTCTGCAACAATTCCGCGCCCTACTACTAACACATGTACTGCTGAAACAATAATATAATTATAATACTATTATATCGAGTATATGGATATATATATATATATATATTAATATATATATATATAATATATTTAATATTTATAAATATATATATATTAAATATTAATATATAATTTATATATATTAATATAATAATATTATAAACAATTTTAATTGATAAGGAATAAGTTTGAACTTCTGTCAATTAATATAATATAATATATATATATATCATGATATATATATATAGTATATATAATATTTATTAAATAAATAAAAAAAATTTATTTAGTTTCCAATGCCTTTTCAATTTATGCAAGCTGGTAAGAATCGAACGAAACAAAGGGAATGCTGATGGCACAATTATTGAAGTTCAGATTTTCCATCGTACAGCTTATCTTTTATTTGAAGATCTTAAATTACTTTCTTTTGTTAATTTTTAATGTGATATTAATTGATTAATTAATTAATTATTATTTTATATAAATAAACAACAAAAAGGACAAAAATAATAATTTTAAAAGTTAGAAAACATTTGTGACGTAACTTGTGTTTACTGCGTCATGGATCCGTGACGAGAGTGAGATTTAGGGCGTCATACATTCGTGACGAGATTGAGAGGGAAAGATGATCTGATTATAGTGACGTCACTAAGAAGACTTGATCCTTCTTTCGTCATGAATTAGTAGACCAATGAGCATCTATCGCTGGGGCGTTGCAATGACTTCAATGGCATGGACTGTTCACGCCTTTTTGATGTAGCAACAACCACATCTTGTGAGCAGTATCACGGGTGACTGCTTCGCGGGCCAGGCACCACACACAAGGCCACACAAACCCTTCGGCTTCATCAGGATTATTTTTTAATATTAATACATAGGTATATATATATAATAAATATAAAAGTATTTAAATATTTTTAAAGGAATATACATAGTATATAGTATAGTATAATATGAGGGTTGGGTCGGTCACACTCACCTTATAGCTCAATATATAATTTTTCAGAATTATTAACCCAACTTTGATTAATGTTTCATAAAGATGACTTTTGGTGATCTTTTATGTATAGCAATCTGTTTGTTATTTTAGTTGTAAAAACTTAAATTATGTTAATATCTTTTTAGCTATAAGAGATATGAGGGCTCCTTCCGGAGGAGAGGGAGATGGCACGAAACGCAAAATGCGACAGCAGAAAAAACTCAGGCGGTGACAAAGAAACGCCATTCCCGGCTTTCCCTTTTTTGGTTTGTACCAATATCACACCACCAGCTCCGCGACTACCATAAATAGCTGCAGAACCAGCATCCTTCAATACAGTGTATTGCGTTAATAATATGGATGTATTAATGAAACTCTGGTAGAGATAAACTTTTACTGACATCAATATTATAACTTAAAATATGGTATGTATCAAAATTATGTAACATAAGAAGAACAATAATCAAAATTGTGAACGATAATAAATGAAATTAAATCCTAAAATACTGAGACCGAAAGATGTACGTGAAATTTGGAATCACATGCTGCAAATATATATAAAAACTTTAATTGCAACAATGTAACGGTTGCTCACACTAGAATTATATATATATATATATATATATATGATGGTTTTATTTCTTTTTACCATTTATTATATATATATATATATATATATATATATATATATATATATATATATATATATGATGGTTTTATTCTTACCATTTATTAAAATAGATGATCTATTTTACAAGTTTGCATAGCAACACAATTATCAAGAATCCACTGATAGTTTTTCACAGAGATTGTTAATGGATTTATTTAAGAAAATTGCACAAGATAGAATTTGATATTGTCTTTTTTTTTAAATTCTCAAATACTGAAAGGAAATTAAAGATTACATTTTAAAACGGTTAAAATGACAACAAGAAATTTTGCACTCCATTCACTTCGGATTTTTCAAAAGTCTCTCGTTTCATTTTCATTTCTCGAAGATCTTTCAGTATAATTTTTTGAAGCCAGTAATTTCTATTGGCTATTATTGTCAGTGACGTCACACTGACTTAGTTATGTAAATGGTAGTTTATATATATATATATATATATATATATATATATATATATATATATATATATATATATATATATATATATATATATATATATAGGAAATGTGTAACAACTTTCAAGCAGTGGCCATACCGACTGACCCAACCCCCTCGGGAGAAGATATCAAGAATTTCTGCCCCGGGGGGGTACTGCAAGATTACACAATTCCCCCCCTCCACCAGGAGGGTTACTGCCAAAAGGAGCCAGGCTAGGGCCGGGCCCACAGGTCATATTTTACGCTACTTTACTATCGTCCTCCTTCTACTTACTTATCTATGTCTCAAATCTGCCTTTTCTGTCATCTTTACTCTCATTGTAGGGAGACTACTCCTCCGGTCGGGAGATGTCGAGAGCAACCCGGGTCCCCCTAAATATTACTGTCCTATCTGCCAACAACAAGTTGGACGAAATAGCATTCAATGTGTTAGTTGCCTAAAATGGGTACACCTGACCTGCTCACCATTCCGAACCCTCCCCAGATACAATACAGGCTACACCTGTGCAACTTGTAGCCCCCACACCACCAACAACCAAAACCCCTCCTCCGACCAAACCAAATCCCTAAACACCAACATACTACAATTCAAATACTCAAATGCTTACTAACAATCACAGAACTCTCACCATTTTCCCTTAAGAAACACAATATCCACATAGCTATCATACAAGAAGCCTCCCTCGCCCAAAACACCCCTCTCCCCCCATTCTATGGTTACGATGCCATATACTCCCCTTCCCAACCTCCTCAACACTCCCTTTTAACACTGATTCATAATAGCATACCATATCATAATACAACTACTAACATTTCCACACCATTCCCTGCCGCATTAATAAAATCCCAATCTTGTTCCATTCTCCTGAACAAGACCACCTACAACATCTTCAACCTTTATATTCGCCACCCCACCACCCCAAACCCGCCCCCAAATAACCTCACCCCCCCCTATCAACAATAGCTACATACCCAAATCTCATCCTTGGAGGCGACTTAAACGCCCACCACACTGCCTGGTATGAAGACTACCCATCCGACCCCCGGGGTAATCATATCCTTAACGAATTAGAATCCCTTAATATCCTTAACTCTAAAAATCTCCCCACCAGAATCCCTCCCCAAGCCAACCAATCCTCTACCTCCCCAGACGTCACATTCCCCAAGCCAACCAATCCCCTACCTCACCAGACGTCACATTTTGTTCCCCCTCCCTACATCACAGACTAACCTGGGACACAACCACTGACCTACAATCAGATCACCTCCCTATCCTCATATCTCTGACCTCCCCCCACCAATCTCCAAAAAAAAGACAACCACATTTACTAACTACAAAAAAGCTAACTGGACAGAATTCACTAACCATATCGAATCCCTTATAAACCCTACACCAATACATGACATAACATCTTAACACACCTCCATCATTCCATTTAAAACAACACATATTAAATCAGCCAATCCTCTATATTACCTAAAGGGTCACAGAAAATCCTACAACCCCAAAACTTTCCCCCGAAATCAGTCAACTTATTAAACAAGAAACCCCCTCCGAAACTCCGACCATATACCACATTAACCACAAACCAAATAACTAACCTAAACACTCAGATCTCTAATCTCATAACCACCAACACCCACTAACAAGTTTACAGAATACTTACAAAGCAACATCTCACATATAGATAATAAGAAAACCTGGCAGGTTGTCAAAAAACTAAACAATTTCGCAAAACAATCCGCCTCCCTCACACGAATCCACATCCTTGAACCGACAACTCCCCTCCCTTCCTCAAAACAACAAGCAGACAGCCTCTCAAACACTATGCTAATATCTCCCGTAAACCAACCCACCACAATAACACATTAACAAAACGAAATCAAAAAACTTCTCCAACACGACCTCCCTCCTTTTACAACCTTGAATACTGCGTCTAATCTAAAATTCCTGAAACAACTTTACCATCAGCAATCCAGACTCAATCTCTTAACTTCCACCTGAAAACCGTAGGAGGGAAAAGCAATTCTCCTTCATCACAGAAATCTATAAAATCCTGGAAACTCCCATTTTATATAACCCCCAATCTGGACAGCATTCATTCTCCAAAACTTAACCCAAAAAAGACGCTCCACTCCCCCTCCTCTCTACCCCTATCGCCAATCTTCTCTCCTCTCCACCATCAAGGCAAACTGCTGGAGAAACTAATATTTAACAAAATAATCCCCACACATCTCCCAGAATTCCAACACGGATTTAAAGGCAATCATTCAATCAACAACAGCCTTCAACCTCCCCTCCCCCAACACATTATTATGCTTCACAATCCCCATACACAGATCCATACTTCACAGCCATCAACATAAACAAAGCCTTGACACTGTCCCCACATACATCCTTTATACAAAAAATCCTTCAATCCCCCTAGAAAACAATGACAAAAAGTGGCTCTCAAACTTCCTCACCAATCGATACGCCAAAGTCCTCCATAAAAACACCCTTTCACACTCCATTAAACTACAAAACGGCATACCACAGGGTGCCATTCTCTCTCCATTCCTCTTCAATCTCTTCACAGCAGATATGCCCACCCCTACCAATCTATTACCAAACTAATTACATAACACAATTTTTCGGATTCATTTTCATGGTGAAATATTATTTTCCCAAAAAAAAACAGGAAAGGCCAAATGTACCTTAAAGTATCCCTAACAAATCACTCAATATGAAATTTGGTATAAGAATTACCAATATGGAGATATGACTTAAAATGTTACCTCTATTAAGTGATAAATTTTGCTCCACCTGGTCAAACATTTTGGCTCACCCTGTTACAACCAAAGTAAATCTACAAAAACGAATGGTGGTTTTGAACTTTCCAGGGATAACATTAACGCCATGCAAAATATAAAAGTTTTCAAAAATTATCGAGCGGCCAATCAGCGGTACGGAAAAAATGGATTGTACCCATATATATATATATATATATATTATATATATATATATATTATATATATTTATATATTATATATATATATAATATATATATTATATATATTATATTATATATATATTCACTAATAAAAATTATTAGCTTTTCGCCTGAGCTGTACTTCACGCCTCTGTCAAGTACAAGTCAGATTAAATCACATTCAATGTGTAAGTTGTCATAAGTGGATTCACCTGACCTGCTCCCCATTTCAAACTCTCCCCAGAAATAACCCAGGCTTCTCCTGTGCAACTTGTAACCCTCCCACTATCATTCAAAATCCTCCCCCTCCTATAACTAACCCCCTAAAACTTAACATATTACAATTAAATATTAACGGCCTAACCAATAAAGCTATAGAACTTAACCATTTCCTTAAAAAATATAACATCCACATAGCTATCATCCAAGAAGCCTCCCTCCCCCTAAACACCCCACTCCCCACGTTCTACGGTTATGACGCCATCTACTCCCCCTCCGACCCCCCACAACACTCCCTCTTAACACTGATCCATAACAACATCACTTACCACAATACAACTAACGACACCTCCATTTTGTTTCCAGAAGCACTGATAAAATCCCAATCTTGCTCCATCCTCCTGAACAAGACCACCTATAACATCTTCAATCTCTATATTCGCCACCCCACCTCTCCAAATCCCCTCCCAAACAACCTCACACCCCCCCTATCAATTATAACCAGATACCCAAATCTCATCCTCGGAGGCGATTTCAACGCCCACCACACAGCATGGTACAAAGATTACCCTTCTGACCCCCGAGGCAACCATTCCCTTACGAATTAGATCCCAAATATCCTAACTCCAAAATACGCTCCCACCCGTATTCCCCTCCCAAGTTTAACCAATCCCATACTTCCCCAGACGTTACATTCTGTTCCCCCTCCCTACATCCCCTACTAACCTGGGACACTGTTACTGACTTACAATCGGACCACCTTCCTATTCTTATTTCTCTAAACTCCCCTCATCAATCCCCACAAAAAAGACTCCTACATACACTAACTATAAAAAAGCAAAACTGGCCCGCATTTACTAACCATATAGAAACCCATATTAACCCAATACCAATCCACGACACAACTTCCCTACACACCTCCATCATTCACTTAAACAATACAATCATTAAATCAGCAAACCTCTATATACCCAAAGGCCACAGGAAATCATACAACCCCAAACTCAACCCTGAGATCAACCAACTCATTAAACAAAGAAACTCCCTTCGAAAACTCAACCCGTACACCCCACACATTTCTAACCAAATAACAAACCTAAACCTCAAATATCCAACCCTCATAACCATCCAACACATACCAATAAGTTTCAGAATACTTAACAACATAACATCTCACGCTTAGACAATAAGAAAATTGAAATCAAAATTAAAAATTAAAGCAACTTCTAAAGAAACGTTTATTGTACCCTCGAATCCCCATCTTTACCCAATAACTCCCTCCTTTCCCCAAAACAACAATCAGACAGTCTCGCTAAACACTATGCCAACATCTCTCGAAAACCAACCCACCCCGATAACAGGAAAATAAAAAAACAACTCAGAAAACTCCAATTAGACCACACCCTCATACCCCCATTCACAACCAACATGACAATAGAAGCCATTAAAACCCTCAAAAATTCAACAGCGACAGGTCCAGACTCAATATCCAACCTACACTTAAAACACCTTGGAGAAAAAACAATTCTCCTAATCACAGAAATCTTTAATAAATCATGGCAGCTCAACTACATACCCCAATCTGGAAGCAAGCATTCATATCCAAAACTCAAACCAAAAAAGACCCTAACTCCTCCTCCTCCGCCCAATCTCTCTGCTTTGCTCCATTAGTAAACTGCTAGAGAAATTAATTCTAACAAAAATTTCCAAACGCCCAATTATCTCCCAGATTTCCCAACACGGATTCAAAAGCACCAACTCTACAAATACAGCCTCTCACCTCCTGCAACACAACACATCATTATGGCTTCAACCAATCCCTTCCATAGATCCTATACTCACTGCATAGACCATAATAAAGAATTCGTACAGTCCCCACAACATCCTTATTCAAAAAATCCTCAACTCCCCCCTAAAATAATGACAAAAAATGGCTCTCCAATTTTCTCACCAACCGTTTTTCGCTAAGGTTTTATACAAAAACAACCTCTCCAATTCTATCAAAAACTACAAAATGGCGTCCCACAGGGCGCCATTCTCTCTCCATTTTTGTTACTTTTTTTCAACAGCAGATATACCTACCCCAACCCACCAAACTAATAACTTATGCAGACGACATCAGTCTTATTCCCCAACCAACGTAAAATAGCCACACACATACCCAATGAATATTTTTACATCTATTAGAAAATTGGTTAAGCTCCAACCAGAATGACAGCATCCCCCCTTAAATTCCTCATCACCTTTTAACCACTGACCGGCACCAATCCTCCTCAATCACTAAATAATCACTCCCGAACAACACCCCCTTCCGTTAAACGAAACCCCCCAAAAAAATACTAGGACTTACCTATGACACACACCTGAACGTTTTTCCCCTTCAATCGACCAAACACTTCCTCAACCAACGAAAACTAAACACCCCCCGAACCCTCTCTCAACACACTTCAGCGACAGGAAACACACACTCACCACACTTATAAACAACTCCTCAGTAACAACTTTAAACTTATGCCATGCCACGCAGCATGTTCCCAGCACTCCTCAAATCAAACCACGAAAATAAATTACAAATTTCTCAAAATACAGCCCTCAGAAATTATCACAGGCTGCACAAAAACCCACCCCCCAATCCAACATTTACACGATGCAAACTTTCCATCCTCCCATCTCGCCACACTTGGAGATGGTGGAACTCAATTCTATCAAAAACACGTAACCATCCCACCTTGTCACAAATTCTCTCCCAACCACCCGACAAAGACTAATCCCCCCGCTTCTTTCACAAGCTCAATTCCTATTACAACACATACAACATAATTCCCCCCCCCTCCAAATAGGCTCATGGCCTACCCATATCCATACACATCTAACCAGACATACCTGCTAACCGCCAAATAACAAATTTACTATCACCTCACCGCACCAAAACTCTCCCCTAGAAGCAAGAAAGCTGTCCAGTAAGAAAGGCCAAATCGACCTCTGCTCGAGCAGATCAAGGTCATCACCGGGCTTCATGCATTATATAATAACAGATTCAAACTAGACAACATCACCTCCCCCTCTTGCGCTAGATGTCACAATGCCCAGACACAATAGAGCACCTTCTTCTGAGGTGCCCTGCTCTCCGACCCCCCCGCACGATTTTCTCCTATAACCTCATTCCTTGAGCCTGTGGACCGCCCAGAGGAGGCAGCCGCTTCCTGAAAGCAGTGTGGCCCTCCAATTAAGGTGGGGCAGGGGAGTAAAGTAACATAAGTGAGTAACTAAGTATATATATATATATATATACTATATATGATAGTATATAATATAATCATATATATATAATATATATATATATATATAAAGATTCTATATTAT
>JABUQX010093526.1:7500-37500 GCA_015478945.1 Trachelipus rathkii | reverse complement strand
AATGCCAGGTATGAAAGACTATGTCTCTGTAAAACAAGCTGATGGTTGTCGTGAAAGAAAACAAAAGTTCCTCATGCTTTGTAATCTGAAAGAAGCATTTGAGAACTTCAAAGGGAAATATCCAGAACTAAAGATTGGGTTCTCAAAGTTTGCAGAGCTTCGACCAAAAGAATGTGTATTGCCTGGAGCCAGTGGCACACATTCTGTTTGCGTTTGTACTAATTAAAATGTGAAACTTAGCCTGGCAGCAATTGAAATTTTTTTTATACATGACAACAAATTCTGATACTCCTGAGGATAACATAGATACAAATTATGTTTCTCACTATAGGCACTGTCTTGCCCTTCTCCAATGTAACCCACCACAGGAGAAGTGTTATTTTGGTCGTTGTGAAGAATGGCCAAGAAAAGAAAAATTTATAGACTTATTGACAACATTATTTGACAAAAAAGGGGTTGATGATGTAGAATTCAGGCAATGGCTTTCAACTGATATATATATATATATATATATATATATATATATATATATATAATATATATATATATATAGTATATATATATATATATTTAATATATAGTATATATATATATATATATATATATATATATATATTATATATATCATATATATATAATATTAGTATATATATATATAACGGTATATATTATATATATATATATATTATATATATATTATATATATATATAATATATATAATATATATATTTATATATATATTAATTATATATATATATATATAAAAATTATATAATATTAATACTGTAGACAGCGACCCACATATTTTGAGACCAAAAATTTTTCTATGTTCAAAAATTTTCTAAGTTCAAAAAGATTTCTAAGTTCAGAATTTTAAGAAAATTCTTTAGTGGAAGCTTCTGGAATTATGCCACAAGCTTGCACTAAACAATTTTCTTAAAAAATCTATCTTAACTTAAACTTTTCTGAACTTAGAGATTTTGTGTTGACCCCCTAAGAAAATTTTTGTCTCAAAATGTGTGGGTCGCTGTCTACAGTATTACCATCTCTATCTTTATATATATAAGATAAATACACATAAACTACTGATAATATACACTATATATATATATATATATATATATATATATATATATTAGATTTATATATATATATATAAGTATATATATCTGGTTATATAATATATATATATATAGTATATATATAATATATTATAATATATATATATATATATTTATATATATATACTATATATATATATATATATATAGGATATATATATATAATCTAATATAATATAATGGCTATATATATTATATATAATATTATATATATATTTATATATATATATATAATATATAATAGCCGGTATATATATATATATATATATTATATATATATATATATACATATATATATACGTATATATATATATTTTATATTAATATATATATATAATATATACATATATGCGTATGGGTCTTTAAAATATATAAATCACAGACTAATAAGTACAGAAATTATGGAGTCTCTCAAATTTCCTTTAATTCATATTTTCTCTTTTTTTTTTGGTCGAATAAGTATAACTCTAAAACAACATAAATACCCAAAATAAATTTTTTTTTTATAATGAAGTATACCATATATACCCATGATCAAGTCAAAGTTTTACAAAATAATTGATTGATACATTAATTTTGAACCTTTCAAGTAAAGTCAATGAAGGTCAAATTTTTTTTTTTAGCCTCCAAGAGTAAATATGCATAGAGTAAAAGTTGTTGCCCAACTTAAGAGCTTCAAAACTGTGCAAGAAGCAACTCTGTAGGTGCTATAGTTCCGGAGATATTGAATGTTGACCTTTAACTGGTTTTGCAAAAATGCACATTTTGACCTAACTTTAGGAGGTCATAACTCTGCAACCGAATGACCTACAGCATTGAGACAAATACCATTGAACTTCTCTCATTGAGCTTTACAAATATACAAAATTTCAGGAAAATCTGAGAGGGTCATGAAAACTGCTTGGTTGAACTGGTATGGAATTACTCATAAATAAATATTATATATATATATATATATATATATATATATATATATATATATATATATATATATATATATATATATATATATATATATATATATATATATATATATATATATATATAGTATATAATTATAATATAATATATATTATATATATATATATAATATATATATATATATATATATATAGCGGTATATATATATATATATATATAATAATATTAATGATATAATATAATATATATATATATATTATATATATATTATATATATTTATATATATATATATAGTATATATATATTATATATATATAATATATATATACTATATATATATATATATTATATATATATATATATATATAGTATAATATATATATATATAATTATATATTACTCCATGAAGTTTTCTTTTCTAGAAAATTGTCACATGTTTAAAATATACCATTATAATTTCTAAATTCATCGAGAATTTTGAAAGAAAAGAAAGAAAAACTTTCTGAAAATGAATGCATAATCTTGGCTGATTTTGCCGAGAACTACACGTACGTAGTCCAAGACGAATTTCAAGGGTATCATTGGGTCAATGACCAAGCTACTTTGCACCCATTTGTTCTATATTTAAGAGATGAAAATAGTAAATTAAGAAGTCACTCTCTTTGTGCTTTAAGTAACTACTTAGAGCACAACACATCAGTTGTTCACGTCTCATCTGAAAAATATACTAGCTTTTCAACTTTAGGCAAATTATGTTTAATATATTTTACTACATATGTTTGGAAGACGTGAACAACTGATGTGTTGTGCTCTAAGTAGTTACCCAAAGCACAAAGAGAGGGACTTCTTAAATTTACTATTTTCATCTCTTAAAATATAGAACAAATGCGTGCAAAGTAGCTTGGTCATTGACCCAATGATACCCTTGAAATTCGTCTTGGACTACGTACGTGTAGTTCTCGGCAAAATCAGCCAAGATTATGCATTCATTTTCAGAAAGTTTTTCTTTCTTTCTTTCGAAAATTTCGATTGAATTTTAGAAATATAATGGTGACTTTTGAGATTTGCCAAATTTTCAACCATTGAAAATATTGATGAGTAATATATATATATATATATGATATATATATATATTATCCATATAATATATATAGTATATATATAGTATAATATTATATTATATTTATTATAATATATATATTATTATATAATATATTATATATATATAATATATATATATATATATATATATATAATTAATATATAATATATATATATATATTATATATATATATATATATATATATTATACCGTATATAATATATAATAAATATATATATAGTATATATATATATATGAATATATATATATATAACTATATATATATATATATATAATAGTAATATAATATAAATATTAATTAATATATATATATATATATATATATATATATATATATATATACTATATATATATATATATATATATAATTATATATATATAATTATAGTGAAGTAATTTCGCATATCAGTTCAAACCAAGCGGGTTTTCATGACCCTCTCAGATTTTCCTGAAATTTAGTATATTTGTAAAGCTCAATGAGAGAAGTTCAATGGTATTTGTCTCGATGCTGTAGGTCATTCGGTTGCAGAGTTATGACCTCCTAAAGTTAGGTCAAAATGTGCATTTTTGCAAAACCAGTTAAAGGTCAACATTCAATATCTCCGGAACTATAGCACCTACAGAGCTGCTTCTTGCACAGTTTTGAAGCTCTTAAGTTGGGCAACAACATTTACTCTATGCATATTTACTCTTGGAGGTAAAAAAAAAAATTTGACCTTTCATTGACCTTTGACCTTGAAAAGGTCAAATAATGTATCAATCAATTTTTTTGTAACTTGACTTGATCATTGGTATATATGTATACTTCATTATAAATAAAAATTTATTTTGGGTATTTATGTAGTTTAAGAGTTATAGCCATTTATTTGACCAAAAAAAAAGAGAAAATATGAATTAAGGGAAATTTTAAGAGACTGCAATGAGATTTTGTTTGTGACTTATTTGTCTTGAATATATCATAAGTTATTATAATTTATATATTTATAAAGACATACGCATATATGTTAATTAATATGTATAGTTGTAGGATATAAATTTAGTTCCTATGTTTATTTTACTTACATTTTATATATATATATATAAGCCGGTATATATAGTATATATAATATATTTATATACATATTATATATATAATATTATATATATATATATAATATATATATATATATATATATATATTATATATATATATATATATATATATATATATATATATATATTATATATTAATATATTATATTATATTATATATATATATATATAGCGGTATATATAATAATATATATATATATGACATATATATATTACTAATATATAATAATATATAAATTATAATATATATATATATATATATATATATATATATATATATATATATATAATATATATATATATGGTAATACTGTAGACAGTGACCCACACATTTTGAGACCGCAAAATTTTTCTAAGTTCAAAAAAATTTCTACGATTTCAGAAAAGTTAAGTTAAGATAGATTTTTTAAGAAATTGTTTAGTGGCAAGCTTGTGCATAATTCCCAGAAACTTGCAAAAACAATTTCTTTAAAAAACTTAACTTAAACTTGCTTTTCTGAACTTAGAAATTTTTTTGACTAGAAATTTTTGGTCTCAAAATATGTGGGTCGCTGTCTACAGTATTATCATATATTATAGTATATTGATATATATATATAGTATATATATTAATATATATATATAATATATATATATATATATATATATATATATATATATATTATAATATACTATATATATATATCGATATATATAGTATATATATATATATATAGTATATTATATTATATATATATATATATATATATATAAATATAGTATATATATATATATATATATATATATATATATAATTATATATATATATATATAATATTACTATATATATATATATATATTGATCTATCAGTTGAAAGCCATTGCCTGAATTCTACATCATCAACCCCTTTTTTGTCAAATAATGTTGTCAATAAGTCTATAAATTTTTCTTTTCTTGGCCATTCTTCACAACGACCAAAATAACACTTCTCCTGTGGTGGGTTACATTGGAGAAGGGCAAGACAGTGCCTATAGTGAGAAACATAATTTGTATCTATGTTATCCTCAGGAGTATCAGAATTTGTTGTCATGTATAAAAAAAAATTTCAATTGCTGCCAGGCTAAGTTTCACATTTTAATTAGTACAAACGCAAACAGAATGTGTGCCACTGGCTCCAGGCAATACACATTCTTTTGGTCGAAGCTCTGCAAACTTTGAGAACCCAATCTTTAGTTCTGGATATTTCCCTTTGAAGTTCTCAAATGCTTCTTTCAGATTACAAAGCATGAGGAACTTTTGTTTTCTTTCACGACAACCATCAGCTTGTTTTACAGAGACATAGTCTTTCATACCTGGCATTTCTCTACTCACGTCTGGAGAATGATAGAAGTCTGTAACTTTTGCAGCAGTGTTCCTATTTAGATGTTTCCCTAACCATGGATTCAGTGTGGAGAGTACACCTTTCTCTGTTACTAAATTTTTGGCTTGTTGAACCATGTAATGTGAGCAGTTAAAGGTCTTCATGATTTTATTTCTAGTCCATGATTTTGGAAGGACAGTCAAAATGGTAAGTTTTTCACTTCGGCAAGTTTCCTCACTGTTAAACTTTTCTTTTAGATGTTGGATAAATTCCATTTCTATATTAACTTCTGAATCGCTTCCGGATGACATTCCAGAACCACCACCTAGTTCAAATGTTCTTTTCAACTTGTCTTTTACTTTCACGAGCTTCTTTGTGTATCATTTGCTGTGCGATGCCTTGCATTTTTTCAGTGGTGTCTCATCTAGTTTTGCCAAAGATTCATTGAGACTTTCAATCTGATAATCTGTTACTATTAAAACACATGTTTTATGTTGTTCTTTTTTTTTAGTATAGATCTTTTATATCCTTTTTTTTTATTATTATTATTATGTGTTTAAGAAAAATTTTTCCCCCCCAAGAAATAATTATTTTTGTACTGTCTGTAAGTAAATTATATATATATACTATGTATTAATACTATATAGAGTGTATATAAGTATATGATATATATATATATATATAGTGAATATATAGTATATATAATATATAAATATTAATCCAGTATATATATATATATAGTATATAATATATATATATATTATAGGTATATTATATTAATATAATATATTATAGTATATATATATATATATATATATAGTATATATATATTATATATATCTATATATATGATAGCCTATATATATATTATATAGTAGTATATATAATATTAGTATATAGTATTTTATATACAATAATATATATATAATATAATATAATATATATATATTTTATATTTATTATATATATATATTATATATATATATATAATATATAATATTTATATATATATATATACTATATATATAAATTATAAATATATATATATATATATATATATATATATATATAGTATATCAGACAAATAAAACACAAACAAATTATGCAGTCTCTAAAATTCTCCCTTAATTCAAATTAATTTTCTTCTTTTCTTTGGTCAGAATAAATGGTTATAACTCTTACACTACATAATACCCAAAATAATTTTAGCTTATAATGAAGTATACATTATATACCAATGATCAAGTCAAGTTACAAAAAAATTGGTTGATACTTTATTTGACCTTTTCAAGGTCAAAGGTCAATGAAAGGTCAACTTTTTTTTTTTACCTCCAAGAGTAAATATGCATAGAGTAAATGTTGTTGCCCAACTTAAGAGCTTCAAAACTGTGCAAGAAGCAACTCTGTAGGTGCTATAGTTCCGGAGATATTGAATGTTGACCTTTAACTGGTTTTGCAAAAATGCACATTTTGACCTAACTTTAGGAGGTCATAACTCTGCAACCGAATGACCTACAGCATTGAGACAAATACCATTGAACTTCTCTCATTAAGCTTTACAGGTATAGCAATTTTCTTCATATAAAGCTGGGTCTCATGAAAAATTTTGTCAAAATTTTGGTTGAACTGGTATGGAATTAACTCATATATATATATATATATATAATATATATTATATATATATATATAATATAAATACTATAATATATATATATATATATATCAACCTTTTTAAAAGTTATTGAGTTAATTTTGTCATTTACAGTAGATATAATGGTACATTCTTATGTAATATTAACACTTAAAATTTAAATTTTTTTACGGTTGTTTTTTCATTTCTCGTTGATGCCACACTAATTTTCATTTGACTTGTATTGTCTTGAAGTATAATAAGCTTATAGAATAATAACTATCATAACACAACTTAAAAAAATTTTTTTTTTGTGTATTTTTTGAATGGATGTATTTCTTAAAACAAGCAAAAACCAAAGTCAATATTGCAGGTAAAGGAACATCTATGGTAGTAGTAGTAAAATGTGTGAAAATTTCAGATTTTTAGCACTTACCCCGCATAGATATTAAGGTTCAAAGTTACCGATTTTCCAAAAAATTGATTTTTGGACACCCTGTAAATTATTTTTTTAAAAATATTTACCAAACTTCAAATAAGATTTAAGTTAAACCCTACTTTAGTATGTATCATCACACAAAATTTTATATCGTTAAATTATTTCCTTCTTTTAATAATACACCCACGAAAATGGAAATTTATTCGATTTTTAACACAATTTTTCGGATTCATTTTCATGGTGAAATATTATTTTACCAAAAAAAAACAGGAAAGGCCAAATGTACCTTAAAGTATCCCTAACAAATCACTCTCTATGAAATTTGGTATAAGAATTACCAATATGGAGATATGACTTAAAATGTTACCTCTATTAAGTGATAAATTTTGCTCCACCTGGTCAAACATTTTGGCTCACCCTGTTACAACCAGAGTAAATCTACAAAAACGAATGGTGGTTTTGAACTTTCCAGGGATAACATTAACGCCATGCAAAATATAAAAGTTTTCAAAAATTATCGAGCGGCCATCAGCGGTACGGAAAAAATGGATAGACCCCAGAGTAAACAATTCATAACTTTGTCAGTTCAAAATTTTCTGACACCAACTCTACTATCTTTAAAGTTACTGACTCAGACTCTGAATCTGATCTCATGAAAATTACTGACTAAGAGACTGACCCCACCCTCTTCAAAATTACCTACCAAATACCTGAGTCCACGACTCTGACTCCACAACCCTGGTTGCAGTAGCATGGTATTTGGACAAAGTATGACCTCCAAATATAATATATATATATATATATATATATATAGTATATATATATATATATATATATATATTATATATATCATATATATATATATATATAATATATATATATATATATATATTATATATATATATATATATATATATATATATTATATATATATATAACGATATATATATATTATATAATATAGTATATATATATTATATATATATTATAATATATATATATTATACTGGTATATACTGGTGTATATATATAAATATTATATTATATTATATATATATATTATAATCATTTTATATATATTATTATATATATATATATATTATATACTAATATATATATATATATATTATAATATATTATACTTGTATATATATATATATATATATATTATATAAATATATATATATTATATATATATATATATATATATATATATATTATATATATATATATATATATTATATATATATATATATATATAATATTATATGATATATATGTAATATATAATTATATATATATATATATATATTATATATCATAATTATATAATATATATATATATATATTATATATTAATATATATAATATATATATATATATGATAGTATATATATATATATATATACTGGTTATATATATATATTAATATATATATATATATATATATAATATATATATATATATATTATATATATATATATATATATATATATATATATATATATATATATATATATATATATATATATATATTTAATATTAATTTATAATATATATATATTTATCTAGTTAATATATATATATATATTATTATTATATTATAATATATATATATAATATATTATATATTATATATTATAATATATATATACTGGTATATATATATATATATAATATATATATATATATATATATATATATATATATATATATTATATATATATATATAATTTATATATATATATCTATATTTTTTAATATAATATATATATATTATTATATATATATATATATATATATAATATATATAACGTTTTAGCAGTAATTGTAATTGCTACTAAATATACCTTTCCAGGAGATGAAGTTCGAATTTCCCAAGCCAAAGATGTTGGACGCTGGGGAGGTGAACTGTTTTCATATTCCCACTTGATTTTAAACCATTCTATCAATTTGTAAAAATCATTTGTGTATCTTTCCAGCATTAAAATTGCTTCCTAAAAGAAAAAATGTATTTTATTAGCTTTTATAAAACAAAAAATATTTTGCACATTGAGAATCAAATGTGAAACTTAATACAGGAGGATATAGATCTAAAATAATAGGGATTATTTTGCGTCAATAGTAATTCCAATACCTTGCATTCTATAATACTTTCATCATCCTCAGCTGTCTGATATATTTCATCAACAGCTTGCTGCAGATTTCTAAACAAAAATCCCCAATGCCTGGCTCTCAAGCCTAAAAATAGGAAACAACAATAATTTAACAATAATATTTACTATCACGAAAAAATATAATATTCCATACAAATACTTTATAAATTAAATCTTACAAGCTTGTGGATCTCTTCCTGCTGACGCTGAACGATGACGTTTAGACTGTTTAAATCTTGTGTTATCTATTTTTTTTTCTTTTGCAGTAGATCCTAAAATAAAAAGAAGTAATGATACATGATAATTAAATTTACCATGATTTAAGTATTACATAAAATCCGTATTCCTTTTATATGAAGTTGAAGAATGTAAAATTATAGTTTTGAGTCATAATTAAAACTAGTATACACTTACATACTCAAATTTAATTATTTAAATAGTTTTCTAAAATTATTTGTTAAAACAATGGGAGTTACAGATTATTCTTATAAAATAGATAAATAAAATTTGTTAATTTTATTTTCAAAATTAAAGCTATTTAATTTCTTCAGAGTGAGCGAATAGTTGAACTTAATAGCTTTATAGTTCGTTTTTCTTTGCCTTTTAGTTTTTTTTTTGAAGAATACAGTTCCCTAGAACTGTCAAACAATTTTTATATATATATATATATATATATATATATATATATATATACATATATATATATATATATAATATATAATATATATATATATTATATTAATATATATACTATATATATATAATATATATATATATATATATATATTATATATAATATATAATATATATGTTACTTACTTACTTACTTACTTACTTCTGCCCCTGCCCACTTAATTGGAGGGCCACACCTGCTTCCAGGAAGCCGGCTGCCTCCTCTGGGCGGTTCCACAGGTCAAGGAATGAGGTTATAGAGAAATCGGTGCGGGGGGCGTCGAGAGCAGGGCACCTCAGAAGAAGGTGCTCTATTGTGTCTTGGGCATTGTGACATCTAGCGCAAGAGGGGGAGGTGATGTTGTCTAGTTTGAATCTGTATTTATAATGCATGAGCCCCGGGTGGTGACCTGATCTGCTCCGAGCGAGGTCGATTTGGCCTCTTCTGGACAGCGTTTCTTCTCTAAGGGGAAGAGTTTTGGGGCGGGGGTGTTTAGTAAATTGTTATTTGGGCGGTTTAGCAGGTATGTGCTGGTTAGATGTGTATGGATATGTGTAATCCATGACCTATTTGGAGGGGGGGGAGGAAATTATGTTTGTATGGTTTTTGTATAGAATTGGGCTGGTGAGGAAGGGGGGATTTTAGTCTTTGTCGGGGTGGGTGGGAGAGAATTTGGTGACAAGGGTGGGATGGATTACGTGTTTTCTGATAGAATTGAGTTCCCACCATCTCCAAGAAGTGTGTGGAGATGGGGAGAATGGAAGTTTCATCGTGTAAATGTTGGATTGGGGTGGTTTTTTGTGCGTGCAGCCTGTGATAATTCTGAGGGCTGTATTTTGGAAGATTTTGTAAATTTATTTGTGTTTGATTTTGGAGAGTGCTGGAACCATGCCTGGTGAGGCAAGTTTAAGTTGTTCTGAGGAGTTGTTTATAGGTAGTGGTAAGTGTGTGTTTCCTGTCGCTGAAGTTGTGTTTGAGAAGAGGGTTTGGAGGTGTTAGTTTTCGTTGGGTTTTTGAGGAAGTGAATTTGGTCGATGGGGGGAAAACGTCATGTGGTGTGTCATAGGTAAGTCCTAGTATTTTTGGGTTTTTGTTTAAAGGAAGGGGGTTGTTGTTCAGGGTGATTATAGGATGGAGGGAGGATTGGTGACGGTCAGTGGTTAAAAGGTTGATGGAGGATTTAAGGGGGGATGCTGTCATTCTGTTGAGCTTACCAATTTTTTCTAATAGATGTTAAATATTCTTGGGGTATGTTGTTTGTGGCTTGTTTACGTCTGGGGTGTTGGGAAATAAGACTGATGTCGTCTGCATAAGTTATACGTTTGGTGGTTGGGTAGGGTATATCTGCTGTGAAAGGTTAACCAAATGGAGAGAGATGGTCCGCCCTGTGGGACGCAATTTTGTAGTTTGATCGAATGGGAGAGGTTGTTTTTTATAAGACTTGCGAAACGTTGGGTGAGGAATTGGTGAGGAAATTGGAAAGTCATTTTTTGTCATTATTTTCTAAGGGGAAGTGAGGATTTTTGAATAAGGATGTGTGTGGGGACGGTATCGAATGCTTTATTTATGTCTATTGCAGTGAGTATAGATCTATGGGAAGGGGATTGGTTGAAGCCATTAATGATGTGTTGTGTGAGAGAGGTGAGGGCTGTAGTTGTAGAGTGGTTGCTTTTGAATCCGTGTTGGAAATCTGGGAGAGTAATGGGGTTGGAAATTTTGTTTAGAATTAATTTCTCTAGCAGTTTACTAATGGAGCAAAGCAGAGAGATTGGGCGGTAGGAGGAGGGGGAGTTAGGGTCTTTTTTGGTTTGAGTTTTGGAATTATGAATGCTTGCTTCCAGATTGGGGGTATTAGTTGAGCTGCCATGATTTATTAAAGATTTCTGTGATTAGGAGAATTGTTTTTTCTCCAAGGTGTTTTAAGTGTAGGTTGGATATTGAGTCTGGACCTGTCGCTGTTGAATTTTTGAGGGTATAAATGGTTCTATTGTCATGTTGGTTGTGAATGGGGGTATGAGGGTGTGGTCTAATTGGAGTTTTCTGAGTTGTTTTTTTTATTTTCCTGTTATCGGGGTGGGTTGGTTTTCGAGAGATGTTGGCATAGTGTTTAGCGAGACTGTCTGATTGTTGTTTTGGGAAAGGGAGGGAGTTATTGGGTAAAAGATGGGAATTCGTGGGATTGTGGGGGGTTGTTTTGAGAGTTGTTTAATTTTTTAATGACTTCCCAGGTTTTCTTATTGTCTAAGCGTGAGATGTTATGTTGTAAGTATTCTGAAAACTTATTGGTAGTGTTGGTGGTTATGAGGTTGGATATTTGAGTGTTTAGGTTTGTTATTTGGTTAGAAATGTGTGGGGTGTACAGGTTGAGTTTTCGAAGGGAGTTTCTTTGTTTAATGAGTTGGTTGATCTCAGGGTTGAGTTTGGGGTTGTATGATTTCCTGTGGCCTTTGGGTATATAGAGGTTTGCTGATTTAATGATTGTATTGTTTAAGTGAATGATGGAGGTGTGTAGGGAAGTTGTGTCGTGGATTGGTATTGGGTTAATATGGGTTTCTATATGGTTAGTAAATGCGGGCCAGTTTGCTTTTTTATAGTTAGTGTATGTAGGAGTCTTTTTTTTGTGGGGATTGATGAGGGGAGTTTAGAGAAATAAGAATAGGAAGGTGGTCCGATTGTAAGTCAGTAACAGTGTCCCAGGTTAGTAGGGGATGTAGGGAGGGGGAACAGAATGTAACGTCTGGGAAGTAGGGGATTGGTTTAACTTGGGGAGGGATACGGGTGGGGAGGTTTTTTGGAGTTAAGGATATTTAGGGATCTACTTCGGTAAGGATATGGTTTGCCTCGGGTCAGAAGGGTAATGCTTTGTACATGCTGTGTGGTGGGCGTTTGAATCCCTCCGAGGATGAAGATTTGGGTATCTGGTTATAATTGAAGGGGGGGTGTGAGGTTTTTTTGTTTGGAGGGGATTTGGAGGAGGTGGGGTGGCGAATTTATTAGAGATTGAGAAGATGTTATATGTTTGGTCTTGTTCAGGAGGAGGAGCAAGATGGGGATTTTATCAGTGCTTTCTGGAAACAAAATGGCGGTGTCGTGTAGTTGTATTGTGGCAAGTGAGTGTTATGGATCAGTGTTAAAGAGGGAGTGTTGTTGGGGTCGAGGGGGAGTAGAGTGGCGTCATAACCGTAGAACGTGGGGAGGTGGGGTGTTTAGGGGGAGGGAGGCTTCTTTTGGATGATGGCTATGTGGATGTTATATTTTTTAAGGAAATGGTTAAGTTCTATAGCTTTATTGGTTAGGCCGTTAATATTTAATTGTAATATGTTAAGTTTTAGGGGGTTAGTTATAGGAGGGGGAGGATTTTGAATGATAGTGGGAGGGTTACAAGTTGCACATATATATATATATATATATATATATATATATATATATATATAATATATACTAATATACTATATATATATATTATATATATATATATATATATATAATTATATATATATATATATCACCTGAGAATCTTGTTGATAAGAGTCAGGTAAATAATATTAATATTTAGTGAAATATATATATAATATAATATATATATATAATATATATATATATATATATATAATATATATATATAATATAGGTATATATATTATATATATATATATATATATATAATATGGTCAGCCTAAAGATTGCGTACCGCTGATGGCCGCTCGATAATTTTTAAACTTTTATATTTTGCATGGCGTTTTAATGTTAATCGCCTGGAAAAGTTCAAAACCACCATTCGTTTTTGTAGATTTACTTTGGTTGTAACAGGGTGAGCCAAAATGTTTGACCAGGTGGAGCAAAATTTAACACTTAATAGAGGTAACATTTTAAGTCATATCTCCATATTGGTAATTCTTATACCAAATTTCATATTGAGTGATTTGTTAGGGATACTTTAAGGTACATTTGCCTTCTGTTTTTTTTTGGAAAATAATATTTCACCATAAAATGAATCCGAAAAATTGTGTTAAAAATTGAATTTTGGTGGATTGATTGGTAGGGGTGGGCATATCTGCTGTGAGAGATTAAAGAGGAATGGAGAGAGAATGCACCCTGTGGGTAAGCCGTTTTGTAGTTAATGGAGTGTGAGGGTGTTTTTATGGAGGACTTTGGGCGTATCGATTGGTGAGGGAAGTTGGAGAGCCATTTTTTGTCATTGTTTTCTAGGGGGGATTGGAAGGATTTTTTGTATAAGGATGTATGTGGGGACAGTGTTGAAGGCTTTGTTTATGTCGATGGCTGTGAGTATGGCTGTGGATGGGATTGGTGAAGCATTAATAAATGTGTTGGGTGAGGGAGGTGAAAGGCTGTTGTTGTTTGAATGATTGCCTTTAAATCCGTGTTGGAATTCTGGGAGGGTGATGTGTTGGGATATTTTGTTTAATATTTTCTCCAGCAGTTTTTGCTGATGGTGGCAGAGGAGAGAGATTAGGCGATAGGTAGGAGGGGGAGTGGAGTTTTTTTTGGGTTTAAGTTGGGGAATGAATGGCTTGTTTTACAGATTGGGGGTAATATAATTGAGTTTCCAGGATTGTGTTATAGAATTTCTGTGGATGAGGAGAATTGCCTTTTCTCCTAGGTGTTTCAGTGGAAGTTAGAAGATTGAGTCTGGACTGTTGCTGGGAGTTTTTAAGGGTTTTGATTTTCTCTTGATATCATTTTGGTTGTAAAAGGTAGGTGGAGGGTTTTGATCTGAGGAAGTTTTTTGAGTTGGTTTTTGTTCATCTATTATTGGGGTGGGTTGGTTTTCGAGAGATGTTGGCATAATGTTTAGCAAGACTGTCTTGCTTGTTGTTTGAGGAAGGGAGGAGTTGTCGTCAAAGGATGTGGGAATTCGTGTGAGGGAGGGGGGTTGTTTTGCGAATTGTTTAGTTTTTTTGATAACCTGCCAGGTTTTCTTATTATCTATATACGTGAGATGTTGCTTTGTAAGTATTCTGTAAACTTTGTTGTGTGTTGGGTGGTTATGAGATTAGAGATCTGAGTGTTTAGGTTAGTTATTTGGTTTGTGGTTAATGTGGTATATGGTCGGAGTTTTCGGAGGGAGTTTCTTTGTTTAATAAGTTGACTGATTTCGGGGGATAGTTTGGGATTGTAGGATTTTCTGTGACCCTTAGGTATATAGAGGTTGGCTGATTTAATAATTGTGTTGTTTAAATGAATGATGGAGGTGTGTAAAGATGTTATGTCATGTATTGGTGTAGGATTTATATGGGATTCAATATGGTTAGTAAATTCTGTCCAGTTAGCTTTTTTGTAGTTAGTGTATGTGGTGATCTTTTTTGGGGGAGTTTGGTGGGGGAGGCCAGAGAAATGAGGATGGGGAGGTGATCTGATTGTAGGTCGGTGGTTGTGTCCCAAGTAAGTCTGTGATGTAGGGAGGGGAACAGAATGTGACGTCTGGGGAGGTAGGGGATTGGTTGGCTTGGGGTGGGATTCTGGTGGGGAGATTTTTAGAGTTAAGGATATTATGGGATTCTAATTTTAGATTTTTAGAGTTAAGGATATTATGGGATTCTAATTCTAAGGATATTGATTACCCCGGGGGTCAAAATGGGTAGTCTTGCCATACCAGACAGTGTGGTGAGCATTTAGTTGCCTCCAAGGATGAGATTTGGGTATGTAGCTATTGTTGATAGGGGGGGGGGTGAGGTTATTTGGGGGCGGGTTTGGGGTGGTGGGGTGGCGAATATAAAGGTTGAAGATGTTGTAGGTGGTCTTGTTCAGGAGAATGGAACAAGATTGGGATTTTATTAATGCGGCGGGGAATGGTGTGGAAGTGTTAGTAGTTGTATTATGATATGGTATGCTATTATGAATCAGTGTTAAAAGGGAGTGTTGAGGAGGTTGGGAAGGGGAGTATATGGCATCGTAACCATAGAATGTGGGGAGAGGGGTGTTTTGGGCGAGGGAGGCTTCTTGTATGATAGCTATGTGGATATTGTGTTTTTTAAGGAAATGGTTGAGTTCTGTGGATTTGTTGGTTAAGCCATTGATATTGAATTGTAGTATGTTGAGTGTTTGGGGATTTGGTTTGGTCGGAGGAGGGTTTTGGTTGGTGGTGTGGGGGCTACAAGTTGCACAGGTGTAGCCTGTATTGTATCTGGGGAGGGTTCGGAATGGTGAGCAGGTCAGGTGTACCCATTTTAGGCAACTAACACATTGAATGCTATTTCGTCCAACTTGTTGTTGGCAGATAGGGCAGTAATATTTAGGGGGACCCGGGTTGCTCTCGACATCTCCCGACCGGAGGAGAAGTAGTCTCCCTACAAAGAAAGAAGAGATAGACAGAAAAGGTAGACTTGAGACATAGATGAATGAGTAGGAGGAGGACAAGAGCAAAGTAGCATAAAATACGACCTGTGGGCCCGGCTTTAGCCCGGCTCCTTTCGGCGATAACCCTCCTGGTGGAGGGGGGGGAATTGTGTAATCTTGCTGCACCCCCCCGGGGCTGAAATTCCTGGGAGCTTCATCCGGGGTGGGTCAGTCGGTTGCACTGCTTGAAAGTGTTACACATCACATATATACTATATATTATCATAGTACGTGATTGGAAAACAAAACTTTAAAGTGCTAGCAATAGTATAATTAACCCTAGTAAGGGGGCTCTATAAACTACCATTTACATAACTAAGTCAGTGTGACGTCACTGACAATAATAGCCAATAGAAATTACTGGCTTCAAAAAATTATACTGAAAGATCTTCGAGAAATGAAAATGAAACGAGAGACTTTTGAAAAATCCGAAGTGAATGGAGTGCAAAATTTCTTGTTGTCATTTTAACCGTTTTAAAATGTAATCTTTAATTTCCTTTCAGTATTTGAGAATTTAAAAAAAAAGACAATATCAAATTCTATCTTGTGCAATTTTCTTAAATAAATCCATTAACAATCTCTGTGAAAAACTATCAGTGGATTCTTGATAATTGTGTTGCTATGCAAACTTGTAAAATAGATCATCTATTTTAATAAATGGTAAGAATAAAACCATCATATAATATATATAATATATATATTATATCTATATATATTATATTATATATATATATAATATATATATATATATATATATATATATATATATATATATATATATATATATATAATTCTAGTGTGAGCAACCGTTACATTGTTGCAATTAAAGTTTTTATATATATTTGCAGCATGTGATTCCAAATTTCACGTACATCTTTCGGTCTCAGTATTTTAGGATTTAATTTCATTTATTATCGTTCACAATTTTGATTATTGTTCTTCTTATGTTACATAATTTTGATACATACCATATTTTAAGTTATAATATTGATGTCAGTAAAAGTTTATCTCTACCAGAGTTTCATTAATACATCCATATTATTAACGCAATATACTCCATTTAAGACTACCAGTACTACGCTATAACAAGCATTCAAATAGTAAGTACAACAAAAGGGATATCTGAAAAATGGTTCGATTCTTGTCACCGCTCTGAGTTATTTTCTGTGTCGCATTTTGCGTTTCGTTGCCATCTCTCTCTCTCCGGAAGGGAGCCTCATATCTCTTATAGCTATAAAGATATTAACATATTTAAGTTTTTACAACTAAAATAACAACAGATTGCAATACATAAGATCACAAGTCCATAACATAATCAAAGTTGGGTTTAATAATTCTTGAAAAATTATATATATATATATATATATATATATATATATATATATATATATATATATATATATATATATATATATATATATATATATATATATATATATATATATATATATATATTATATATATATATATATATATATATATATAATCCTGATACTGAGCCGAAGGGTTGTGTGTGTGTGTGTGTGGGAAGAGTCACCCATCTCTCACAAGATTGGTTGTTGCTACATCAAAAAGGCGTGAACAGTCCATGCCATTGAAGTCATTGCAACGCCCCAGCGATAGATGCTCATTGGTCTACTAATTCATGACGAAAGAAGGATCAAGTCTTCTTAGTGACGTCACTATAATCAGATCATCTTTCCCTCTCAATCTCGTCACGAATGTATGACGCCCTAAATCTCACTCTCGTCACGGATCCATGACGCAGTAACTCGAGTTACGTCACAAATGTCTTTCTATCTACCAAAATCTATATTTTTGTCGTTCAGTCGCTGTTTTACATTGAAAATAATCTAATAATAATAATATTATATTAAAAAAGAAATTATTAAAAATTAAAATCAAATAAAAGATAAAGCTGACGATTGAAAATCTGAACTTCAATAATATGCCATTCAGCATTTCCCTTCTGTTTCGTTTTCGATTCTTACCAAGCTTACATAAATAGAAAAGCATTGAACTAATAAATTTTTTTTATTTAATATATATATATATATATATATATATATATATATATATTATAGTATATTATAGATATATATACTATATATATATTGACAGAGTTCAACTTTCCTTTTTTATTGAAATTTCTTTTTATATATAGTATAAAAATATTTGAATATTATATAATTATATTGATATATATGTAAACAAATACATAATGTCTTATATATAATATATAATATAAATGTATATAAATATATATATATATATATATATATATATATCCATACATATATATATATATATATATATTATTGTTTCAGCAGTACATGTGTTAGTAGTAGGGCGCGGAATTGTTGCAGAGGGACTACCTACTGAAGGAAGACGAGTTCACTCCAGAGTAGTATAGCACTCATTTCCCCCGTCATCTCAAAAGATACCTACCAGAGTAAGATTACCATTATACAGTTTTTATAGAATTTTTCTATAATAAATAGAATAGGAGAATCATTACCCCTATGACTACTATTACTATTACTGTACTTACTACTACTACTACTATTACTACTGCCCTACTGTTTAACTGATATTTTCTTCTTCCATACCCTGTCCTTTCCATTTCAGTCATTCCTAAAGCTACTATAATTAAAGTACAGCATGTTATTGGTACATAAAAGGGGTCAACCCCTCAATTTGTTCTTTCCACCACTCTTGACACCAACTCAGAGTGCAAGGAATTCTTTTATATGCCAATTTTTGCTAATTTTAAGGGCTCTTTAAGGGTGGGAATGCTTAAGGGAAGGGTACAGTAAGTAAATATCACGCCGCTAAGTAGTAGCGAGAGGATACAAGGTGCCCGCCTTGCCCCGGCACCTAAAATTCAAGTAAAAATGAACCCAACTGGAGCCCACATGTACCCTAGTGAAGTAACAGGTCCAGTTGGAGGTACTTACATGCCCAGTAGTATGGAGATGCATACCGTCGGCCAAGCCCCTATCTCTAGCAACCCGGCACCGGTGGCTGACATGAGGACCCCTGCCTATAATAGAGTTTCGGGGCCATATGGGGCTAATTTGACAAATTCAGTCCATGGTAGTAAAGTACCCTGCTATGCAGCCACGCCACAGCGCAGTATAATGCAAGGACAGGGTCCCCTAAGTAGTGCAGAGATGCCTTGCACGCCTCCTCAGTACTATACAAGCCTGTCTTATGACCCAGGTCCCACTAGTAGTATGGGAGGTGAACTGCCGTGCCTTACAAATTACAGTACCAATTCCCTAATCAAGGAAAGGTTACCACCAAATAGCAATGACAGAGATCGGTATAGAACTAACCCCCCTGCAATTGTTGTAAATAGTTTTAAGTCTTGCATTGCTATAGATGAAGTAAAATGGAATCCCAGACTCCCTATTTTAATATACGCATCAAAGCTTTCTAAAGCAGTAGAGGATTTTGAGAGAGATTTTTACATGCAACATGGTGAGAAAATATCAGATAAGTTGAGAAGGACGTTAATATTCTCCAAGGTATACAAAATTACGCCTCAACGGTTACAAGCAGAAGTGTTAGAATATTTTGATGCCAATATGTCCTTTATATCCCAGATTGAAAAATACGATTTGAAGATGTTGAACGCCATGTCCAAACATCCAAAGGGGATACAGGGTAAGAAAAATTGTAGGTCTATAACTAATGGAGTTCACAGACCTAAGTGCTTTACATGTGAAAGATATGGACATAGTGATGAAGAGTGTGTATATGATGCATTTTGCTCTAGTTGTAAAATGTACCATCAGAGGGGTACAAGTGAGGCTTGTGCTGGTACAAGCTGGGACTTCAATAGCCCTAGCGCTTTGAGAAGAATAAAGTATCTGCCTCTTGCTCCAGAAGGGACAAGAGAGAGGAAGGTAGTGAGTAAAGATAAGAATAGAAGTGAAAGAGTGCAAAAGGACTGGAGAGGCAACGGGAAACCAGAGAGTTCTCCTGCTTACCCATCCTCTTTTCCTTATCCCTCTACCTCTTCTAACTACCCTTCAAGTACCTTTCCTTCTTCTGTAAACGTACAACGTCCCACGTGTAAACCTTCTGCGTCCCATGTCCCTAGTAATGTGTATATGTCCAACTCTCTCTCTCAACGTTCTTTTTCAGCTCCAGTACATAGCTCCGGCCGCTACATGCCTCAGCATGTAGGGACTATGGACGAAGCTGCTGCCTATCCTCTTTCTCAGGACCAACCTGCGTCCTCCTATGAGAATTACACTTCTTATACTAATGAGCAAGCTCAAAGTTATTACCCACAAAATGCAAATACCATACGTCCTGAGTGTAATTATTTATGTGCTAATGTTTCGTCTACAGCAACCACACATCACAATATTACACATACAGATGATAACAAGGGTACAATAAACCCAAATTTTCAGCGGGCGTTATGAATGAGACTTCCATTCATAACTGCCCTACCCCTCTCGGAGTCGAGAGTATAAGTAATATGGATCCCCCTATGTCCTTTTTAATGGAAGACACTCCTTCTTCCTTACCACCATCATACATACTCACAACTTCTAATCATATGAAACCAGGGGTTTTATATGGTCTTCCTCTTCAACTTACTCACAATTTCAGTCATAGGATTGAAACGTCAGCGCTCTTAGACAGTGGAGCCTCGCGCTCGATAATAAAGGAGGGTCTTTTCCGTAGATTTTGTAAAAAGACCGAATCTACAAATAATCCTGTTTTACATAAGCCTGATGTTTCATTACGGTCCATATCTGGACAGGAATTAGTAATAAAAGGAAGAACAGAGTTGCATGTTATTATAGGTGGTAAAGCTTTTAAATGCAACTTTTATGTCGTCCCAGACTCTACGTCGTTTCCTTTAGATATGTTAATAGGGACCGACACTTTAAAATTTTTGCCTCTTCTGATAAATATAAGAAGAGATAGTGTATATTTTGTAGATACTAATGGTGAAACTAAAGAGATTCCGTTAAAATTAATAAGAAAAGGGTACAAGAGCACGAAGGATGCTCCTCTTTCTTTAAACAATCTCCAAAGTTATCCGTATCACAAAGGTATACTAAAAGGTACAGATAGGACTTATAGTCAAGTTCTTGAATCTAAGTCTCAACGAAAGGACATAGAGAACCGCCATCCGGATTTTAGAGCCTCCGTCAGTACCGGAACTCGCTCTAACTTTCCCCTGTATCGCTCCTCTAATAATGGAGGCTGCTCGAATAATTTGTATCGCTCCTCTAATAATGGAGGCTGCTCGAATAAATTGTATCGCTCCTCTAGTAACGGAGGCTGCTCGACTAAATTGTATCGCCCCTCTAATAATGGAGGCTGCTCGACCAATATGTATCGCTCCTCTAATGGAGGCTGCTCGAATAACCTGTATCGCTCTTCCCTTGGAAGCTGCTTGACTTCTCCTGCTCCCATAATAGGGAAATATGGACGAATCCAAAACCCTACTAATCGTGTATCGAATTTCAGTCATTTTGGACAGAGCACCGCAGTAGCTCCTCCAAATAGGGTTTATCCTCCTTCGCCTATGTCACCAAGTGGTGGCTATAGCCGAAGCACCGCAGTACTTTCTCCGCACCAAGCACCGCTGTTTAGCCGTGAGCGGAATATTGCGACTCCTTTTTCAGGAAAACATATTCGCTCCTCTTCAATTGGAGGCTGCATGACTAATTTTGCTCCCTATTTGGGAGATTTTAGTGATTTCAAGCAGGCCACTGCCGTGCACCCCGGTGCCACCCCTTGCACCACCTTGCACCGCAGTGCCACACCTCGCAGCACTATGCACATTAGTGTTGAAGGTCAAAACTTGCTTTGCACCGCAGGCCACCCATTGGCACCACATGGCACCCCGGTGCATCCTGGTGCTAAAGCTCAAAACTTGCATTTTTCTGCTGTAAACTCCATGCCACCCCTTGGCACCCTTGGGCACCATAGTGAAAATGCTCGAAAATTGCATTTTTCTTCAGTACACCTCAGGGCACCCCTTGGCACCCCAGGGCACCCTAGTGTAAAGGCTCCAAAAACGCATTGTACATCACCACGTGCCAATTTAGGTCGGTGCACACCAATGCAACCTCCATATAATGTTGGTAAATCTCAATTTAATGTACCAGGAGGTAAATTAAACATGAGCACCACAGTGCCATTACCTTACCACACGTACATGCCTAATAGAACCACCAAGGTGTCACCTCATGCAGGAGCACCACTGCCTCATAATGTAATTGATCGTCCTGTCACAAGCTATCCTAATACTAGTTCGGATTCTTTGCAGACATCAATAATTAAAAATAATGAGCAGTTTAACTCTCCAGGGAGTCGGTGTCGTTCTGTAGTTCCTCCTTTGGAACATCCTAATTATTATTCATCTCTTTCGGATGAAATGGATAATATAGACAAAATGGAAAAAGGTTTAACTGCTGAAGAAGTAGTACAACATCAGAAGAAATTGTTTAGTCAGTACAGTCATGGTAAGCGAGTACACTTTCACAAAAATGAGGTAAGTAAAGCTCCCGTACACAATTATGGATACACTTTTAAACACCCTTCTGAACCTACTCCATATTCTTCTAATTCCTTTAATACTCTTCCTAATTCTTTACAGGAGATTAATACCATTTCACATCCTTCCTTATCTCCGTCGCACCCGACCAGATACGCGGATTTACTTGAAAGTAAACCGATTGAAATTAATTCTCCTTTTTCCTCGGCACTCCAGATGCAGATGCCTTACTCGGATAAAATTTCCGAAAGCTTGAATGTTGTCATAGACGATTCTCTTTATAATGTTTATACTTTTACGGACTTAGAGATATTACCGCACTCAAGGTATATTCTCCCTGTTAAGGTACAGTCCCACATTGGTGCTTCTCCTCCAGAAGATTTAGTACTCATCACTGAAAGCAAAAGTGATTATCTTTCCTCGGGTACACTTTTCTTTGGAAACACTCTTTCTACATGCCATAACGGCAACATTTTGTTAGAATTAGTAAATTTAGGCGCAGATACTGTTACTTTTGACAATCACTGCCTACTTACTACAGCCTCTCCGCTTCTTTATAAAACCACAGAACCATACGACATTAACACTGTCACTGCTTCTAAGGGTCTTTCCGATGCACAAATCCGGGAAGTTTACAGAGAAATTTTACTCTCTGAATCCAGTAAGGATTCAAACAAATACGTTTTAAATAATCCTTCACAACTTGAAGACATGCTTTCATTCTTAGTTAAAAATAGAAACACTATTGCTTTAGCAGATGATCCAGTAGGAGTCTGCCCTTTAAACAAATTTTCTATTAAACTCATGGAAGGCAGTCCGGACTATGTGTATACCCGTCCATATAAATTACCCCATAAGTACATGGAAGCCATAGACGAATGGGTAGAAGACAGCTTGGAAAAGGGATACATAGAACCTAGTATTTCTCCTAATAATTCCCCTTTACTTCTCATTCCTAAAAAGAGTGGTGGTAAAATGAGAGTAGTGGTAGATTACCGAAAGTTGAACGCGCTCACGGTGCCAGACAGGTATCCGCTGCCTAATATTGCTGAATCCTTGTCCCTTATAGGGTCAGCACGCGTGTTCTCCACGATTGATTTGCTCTCGGGGTTTTCACACTTAGAATGCGAACCAACGTCTCGTCCCTACACTGCTTTCTCCACTTCTCGAGGCCACTGGCAAATGAGGATTATGCCTCAAGGTGCGCGCAACTCTCCGTCGATTTTTAGCCGTACCATGGAAATGGCACTCTCCGGCTTGCTAGGCGTGGTTTGTTTACTTTTTATTGACGATATTCTTATTTTCAGTAAAGATATTTCTTCACATTATACACATCTTACAAAGGTTTTTAATGCTTTAAATAATGCTCACCTCAAAATAAAGCTCGAGAAGTGTTCTTTCTTTAAAAGTAGTGTCACTTTCTTAGGTTTTAAAATCAGTGAAAAGGGGCTATCCCCTGATCCGGTTAAATTGGAAGCTATTAAAGGATTTAAAATTCCTCAGAATGTGTCTGATGTCCGTTCAACCCTTGGTTTTTTCAATTATTTTCGCCACATGATACCCCATTATTCTTCCCTTGTGCAGCCCCTAACTCTGCTCCTAAAGAAGAATATTCCATTTTCTTGGCAAATTGAGCAGCAATCTGCTTATGACTCTCTGAAGAAATTTTTACTTCTAGATCCTGCACTCTCTTTCCCTGATTACTCTAAACCGTTCATTTTAAGCACAGATGCTTCTGATTTCGGTATAGGCGCCGTATTAGCTCAGTTAGATGAAAAAGGGAAAGAAAAACCTCTAGCTTTCACTTCCAAAATGCTAAGTAAAGCTGAAATCAACTATAGCACGACCGAAAAGAAGCGTTGGCTATAGTACACGCTTTAACCAAATTTAGAACTATCATATTTGGTTATCCTCTTAAAATTTACACGGATCATTCTGCATTAGTACACCTTTTCCGACATAAACAACTAGCTGGTCGTCTAGAAAGGTGGAATCTCAAAATTCAGTCTTTCAACCCAGAAATAGTCCATATCGAGGGAAAACTGAATATTATTCCTGATTATCTTAGTCGTCATCCAGTTCCTGATACTGGACACCTTTCTTCTTCTAATGAAGACGATCCTGATCACAAAACTTCTGCCATTCGGTTTAAAGAGTTTCAGAATCATCCAGAAGAGCCTTCTATAGCTCTTGTTCATAATCCTGTTCCAATTGCTTTTTCCGACTCTAGAGTATATACCTTTACAGACGATGTTATTTTCCAGGAACAGCGTAATTGTCCTAGACTATCGGAAATTATCAACAATATTGAAAATTCTCCTAACCCAGACAGTTGTCTCCCACACCTTATAGTCAAAGGTTTATTATATTGGGTCTCTCCCAAAAACAAATATCTGCTTGAAGTACCTGATTCTCTTATATATACTGTTATATTTCTGAATCATAATACACTTTCTGCGGGACATCCGGGTGCTGAACGCACTGAATACCGTATAAGGGAAAGATATACCTTTCCTCGTATTTCTACATTTGTTTCTTTCTTTTGTAAACAATGTACTTCATGTCTTGAAGTCAAAGGTTCTAAACCTCATCCAGTTGCTATCAACTCCTATCCTTTACCTTTCTATCCTTTTTCTAGAGTTCACCTAGACACAATAGGCCCACTTCCGAAGTGTAAAATTACAGGCGCTAAATACATCTTGGTTTTTAAAGATGCTCTTACTCGCTACTGCGAAATTTGCCCTGTAGCTTCTAGGGATGGTAAAGTAGTTGCCGAAACTCTCTTAAATAGAGTCATCCTGCATCATTCCGTACCGGAAATACTCATCACGGACCGAGCCGCCGAATTCACGTCAGAGTTTTTCAACGAAGTTTGCAAAACGTGGAATATTAAAAATCGCACAATCGCCGTCAGACATCCTCAAAGCAACAGTCTTGTGGAAAGAGAAAATAGACGCATTGAGGATTATTTGCGTCATTTTGTTTCTGCCCAGCACGACGATTGGGGAAAATATATTGCTTTTGCACAAATTTTCCTTAAATTCTACTTATAACTCTTCTATTGGAAATACTCCTCATTTTCTGGTCCATTTTTATGTTCGTAGGCTACCCTACGACCTCCCTGACTATGTTTCTCCTTTTGTTAACAAAACACAGCCTTTAAAGGATCATCTATATGACTTTAACGCGGAAATGGCTGAAAGAGCTGCTGCCATCCGCGAATTGGCTCGACAAAAACTGGAAAAAGAAACATTCAGAATCGCCCAACAACAACACTCAAAGGCTCCTCTCCGTCCTATACGTGTTGGCGATTACGTTTATCTACTTGCGGTAAAACCTCCTCATTTATCTCCGAAATTATTCAAGAAATGGGTCGGTCCATACTTAGTTATTAATGTTCTTAAATTTAACAAATATCTTCTCAGATGTCTTGTTACAAATAAAGAATTTGAGTCTCATGTGGATAATTTAAAGATTCTTCCCATGCCCATTGTTAAAACAGTGGACAATAATCTTTCGTCCAGTTGGCAATCCTATGATCCTATAAGGAATCCTCAATTGCCCCCGAATCCTGTCCAGCGTGGTTTTCGCCGGCCGCCTCCCCAACCTCCACCTGCTCGTCGCCTTCGTCCACGTGGAGGGGGCCCTTCTTCTGATACTCATTCAGACAACAATGATGATGACGAGTATGATCTGCAATATATATTGCCACCTCCTATACAAGCTGTACAACAACCGATTCAGCCAAGACATCAGGTGCAACAACAACAACTCCGAGTCCAGCCACCTCAACCAGTGCAACAACAACAACTCCGAGTTCAGCAACGTCACCAGGTGCCACAACGGCTATCGCCAGTACAACAACAACAATACCGAGGACAACAACATCAAAGAGATGTAACTCCTATCTCCCCTGAATCCTCGTTACCTCCTTCGGTACAGTCTTCTCCAAGACCAGTTCATCATACTCCCCATCAACAAACAACCCAAAGAGTTCCATCCGATTCATCTTTGGCACAAGATCCTAATGGAAGTTTTAATCCATATTTAACACATTCTTTACGAAAGAATATTTCTTATAGCTCTCCGCAGCTTTCTTCTCCCTTCTCTCAGCCTAACTTGTCTGGTCAGAGCTCTATGCATAGCTCTCCTCTTCTTTCTAGGCGTTCTTCTACTCATAGTAGTGGTCCTCCTTCTCCCCCAGACCAACAACAAGGTGTTAGATGTCCTATTAGATATTATGATGAATACCCTAATATCCATCCCCTTCTTCTCCTGAAGAAACTTTTATTAAGGATGATAGACGAATAGATCCTTCCTACCGTCCTCATCCACAATTTAGAGGTCCTCGTGCAAATTCTCCAATGAGACTTCGCAGTCATGCGAGACGAGTGTCACCTCCTCCTCCAGCTAATCCTGAATCACCTTCTTTCCATTCAGTTGATCCACGTACTATCTCCTGGACTCCAAATCCTAATGTTCGTTCTAGATCTGTTTCCGATATATTTAGACAATTTCCCTTGGATGTTTCCAGAGTAGATCCTCCTGCCTTACCTCTGAAGTCGAGAGACATTCCTCCTGCCTTACCTCTTAAGTCAAGGGACACTCCTCCTTCAATGCCTTTGAAATCAAGAGATATTCCTCCTGAATTGACACCTAAGCTTCCACCTAAATTACCTCCGAAGCTTTCGCCCAAATTCACTAGTGTTCTTGATTATTCTACTCCTACCTATTCTCAAAGAATGTATCCTGTACGAAATATTCTACAACCTTTCCATTCTACTCCTATAACGGATGTACAAACTCCTTCTTCTAATATTTTACCTCAAACTTCTACTACCTCCACTACTGTCAATCCTACACCCAGTGGTACGGATTTTGCCAGCACTGGAGCTATACCTAAACCACCAAACATAAACCATATCAATCAAATACAAAATCAACAATATAATTATTACCCATAGAACACACATATATAACTCGTGTTCATCTCATATTTATTCAACGTCCTTGAAGTAAGTATGAAATTGTAAATTGTGTAAATAATTAGTTTTAAGAAATCAATCTACATCGTGTGTTCTACGCGCGATTTGAATATAGTATGTAAGTAAGTCGAACTTTCGTGTGTTATGCGCGCGGGATTTCGTTCTTCTAGTATGTAAGTTACACTTAAGTATATATCCCACACAGTATTAATCCTATACTCTTAATACCTAAGTTACATTTACATTTTAAATACCTATTCTTTAAGTGTTATATCCTATACTCTTATATGTTCTGTACTGTATACTTTTATATGTTTTGTATTCTTATACCTTTATATGTTTAGGTCTATACCTAACTTTTTACAAAATGAAGAAAATAAAATAAAAATGGAAAAGAAAAGAAAAGCCGAAAAATATGAAAACAAGCTAGTTATAAGTAACCCGTTAATATGTGTAGCATTGTATTAAAATTGTCCTACATATATGTGTGCTTTTAATTTTAAGTAATTGTATAATAATTAGTTATGTTCTTTCTTAAGTTGATGTAAATTACTTTACGCTTTGCTTTGCTTTACTTATTCTTTAATTATAGTTTACGTAACCTATTCCTGAAATCAATCCTTCACTTGAACTGAAATATTCTCTTTTCAACCTTACTGAATAAAACAAGCTTCACAAACATCCCTGAAATTTAAAGAAGAACATACTTGGCGACCTTTATTCTTCACTTGACTAATTACTTAATTGATGTTATCTATTATTCCTCCTTCTGCTTTAGTTCATGTAAATTCTTTTCTTGTTCTTGTTTTCTTTTAATTGTTTTTGCATTATGTTAACTATTGTACATGTCTGTGATAACTCTGAATTATGTGCTGAAGTTTATTCTATGTTATATGTCCAAACAAATTGTAATTACATGTTTCTTTAATAAAATTTTTTTGTTTCCCAAGTCAATGTTAATCACGTTCACGTCTGTAGAATAGTATGTTGCTTGTATGAGATAACATCCACGCTTCTTTGTTTAAATGACTCCCATTGTACGTCCTTACTAGCCATGAATCATAGAATCCTAGACCCAACCTTCTGTTGCTAAATTACGACCTAATCTATTACGTACTTTAGACTTTACCGACCAACACTCAGAGACTTATGATACTCCTCCTCATCCTATTCCCCTAACTCAAAGATTTTAACCTGGTGTGATTTCGTCTTCCGATGAATAGGATTTCCTGAAGCAACAATTTATCAACAGTACGTGATTGGAATTAAACAAACTTTAAAGTGCTAGCAATAGTATAATTAACCCTAGTAAGGGGGCTCTATAAACTACCATTTACATAACTAAGTCAGTGTGACGTCACTGACAATAATAGCCAATAGAAATTACTGGCTTCAAAAAATTATACTGAAAGATCTTCGAGAAATGAAAATGAAACGAGAGACTTTTGAAAAATCCGAAGTGAATGGAGTGCAAAATTTCTTGTTGTCATTTTAACCGTTTTAAAATGTAATCTTTAATTTCCTTTCAGTATTTGAGATATTTTATCTTGTGCAATTTTCTTAAATAAATCCATTAACAATCTCTGTGAAAAACTATCAGTGGATTCTTGATAATTGTGTTGCTATGCA